>MJUU01003811.1:111007-132392 GCA_002080025.1 Modiolus philippinarum | reverse complement strand
TCNAGATATGAACCTTAACACAAACTTTAACCTGAGTCATTGAAGTGTAAAATGTAGGTCAAAGTGACCCAATTATCATCTGAAGCAGCATCAATCTCAAGACACATCCACTGACCAAAGATGATTAATCTGCTACATGTAGTTTCTTACACAAACTTTAACTTGAGTCATTAAAGCATAAAATGTAGGTCAAAGTGACCCAATTATCATCTGAAGTAGCATCAATCTCCAAGACGCATCCACTGACCATAGATGATTAATGTGCTACATGAAGTTTCTCAGATATGAACCTTAACACAAACTTTAACCTGAGTCATTGAAGTGTAAAATGTAGGTCGGAGTGAACCAATTATCATCTGAAGCAGCATCACTCTCCAGAAGCATCCACTGACCAAAGATGATTGATGTGCCATATGTAGTTTCTTAGATATGAACCTTAACACAAACTTTAACCTGAGTCATTGAAGTGTAAAATGTAGGTCAAGGTGACCCAATTATCATCTGAAGTAGCATCAATCTCCAAGACGCATCCACTGACCAAAGATGATTAATGTGCCACATGTAGTTTCTCAGATATGAACCTTTATGCAAACTTTAACCTGAGGTGGGACGAACGGACAGACACTCAGACGGACGGGCGAGATGCTATATCCCCTCCCCAACTCTGTAGGGCGAGGGGATAATAAAAATTTTGAAGTCAAACCATTGAAAATTCTTGTTTTGAAAATTTCAAAATTTTTGAAATCCAAACAAAGATTAAATTTGCTTTCACTAAAATTCATCCAAAAATCATAGTTGCTGACAAGAATTCCCCAAAATTGCTGGTCTTTGAGAGTTTCAGGAAATTCACCAAAATTGGAACCATGTTTTTTTAAATTTAGTTTTCAGAATAATGTCTCATATGAAAAAAATGGCTAAAATGTTTGATTGTATGCAAAAATTTCAAAAATTGCTAGTCTTGGACATTTTCAGGAAATTTACCAAAGATGGAACCAGAATAAAATTCCAAAAGCTTATTGTGCATCTATAGACTATATGCAACAATTCTTCATCAAAATCAAAATCCTTTATCCCAATTTTGTTTAAACATTGCATGATATAATTATGGACCTGTGATGAAAATTTAGCCAAATTCATTGATGCGGAAAATATAGGTCAAGGTGACCTAATTCTGGTATAGATGTAACCACTTACCAATTATCATCTGTCTAAGGCATGTAGGTACTGAGATATGGTACAATCCAACAAATTTTAATCGAAATTTTAATCGAAAAAAATCTAAGTCCAACTAATGGCAAAATACGGAAAAATTGGAATTATTTTTTTTTTTTCAAAAATGAACTAGGGATACAATAATGAAGTCGTACTGAATATTGTGCCCAAATTTCATTGATAATGAACATGATTTGAGAATTACTTAAGTTCAAAAAAAGTTTAACATTAGGGTTAACCAAATGTTTATGACGACAAAGACGGAATTTATGGTCGCTATGTCTCGCCTTCGCGACATTCGTCGCAGGCGAGACAAAAATTCAATTAACATTATGTATTTGGTTGCTTTTGGTGACAAAAAAGTTGATTTCGGCCGAGAATTATACATTTCTCAGGAAACCTCTTTAGTTCACAACAAATCACAATTCATAACCTGTACAGATGATGTCTGGCATCTTTTGTGGGATAATTAATACAAGCATTGACAAATTTGCAGAGATGAAAGTAATGTGTGAAAGATGGACAGACAGACAGAAACCCAATAAGTCTGTGAACAGGAAATAGCATATCAATGAGCCGAAAAAGGGAGACACTGTATTGTACCCCATACTGAAGCTTCATGCCAAATATCAAGTGGCTTTCATGTGCTGTTGCAGAGAACAATGTAACGAAAAAGTTCAGTTTTGAAATTGAACAGTAAAAAGCGCACAAAGTCGGTAAACAGAAAGTGATGATTTGATATGGCAAAAAAGGGAAGGAGCAGTAAAGGACCCCATACTGAAGCACCATGGCTGTCATGTGCAGTTGCTGAGAAAAGTGTGACAAAAAGTCCAATCTGGGAATTAAAAAGGAAAAATGCACAAATAAACAAGATTCAATGTGGCAAAAATGGGGAGGTGCAGTTTAGGACCCCATATTGAAGCACCATACCAAATACAAAGTGGCTTTCATATGTAGGTGCAGAGAAAAATTCGACAAAATAATGTGTGACGGATGGACATAGGTTAAACAGTATAAAAAGGCCACTTTTTCTAATTTCACAGGCCAATTTTCAAAAGTTCCCACTTCATGCTTGACATACTTTCCCGTTTTCATGTGCAATTTTAACCATCATCCCGTTTCCTGCTTGCCTGAAAAGGCCAACCCCCTTCATGCTTATACTCCATCGAGAACCACTGAATATACATGATATGATGACTGTTACTGTTAAGTAATGGTTTCTACATCAATACTTAAAGAGACATTTTACACCACATCAAGGACAAGAACCTAACCATTATATCTGTGTTAATTAAGTATAAGAAGTTACCCATGTTGACAGATAAAGTACGCCAACGCTGACAAATGAAGTGCCAATATGCCGACATACATAAAAAGTGCCAATAGATCTACTTGCCAATATAATATTTAAATTCCAATACATGTATAACCAAATCTCTACTGTTTGAAGATTTATATTTGAAGTACAATACCAATTTTAGACCAGATCTAAATCAAAATGTCTATAGTTGCATCCAATAACAACACCATACTATAATATATCCTTAAATCTTATGGCTGTTTCATAGAATATTAAAGAACCTTTAGTTAGCACGCTCAGTCATACCCCACACCCCCACATTTTGGGTAAATCTACATTATTGAGCTCTGAAATAAGAGATTATCACAACTCTTATGTGTGCATATCTCTTACATAACATATGCAAAATAATCCTGCAAAATAACAAAATCATATCTAGAAAACTGTCATAAACTGTAAGTGTCATCTGAACAAAACATGTACCCTTAAACAGACCAGGATGTGAATTTTTCTCATAAATTACCCAAAGTCAAAATTCAAATACCATGCATATCTTTGACATATGCCATTCAACCAAGTATATAAAAACTTTGTACAAAGAAAACTGTAGGAGATGTCTGGACACAAAATGTACCCTATAAGCAATATCCCCCTAAAAAAATGACAAAGTTCTACAATGTGTATTTTTCTGAAAAATTATCAAAAATTATAATCCAAGTAGTATGCACATCTTCAATATATACACAATCATCCTGCAAAATACAAACTTCCTATCTTGAAAACTGTAGGAGGAGTTATCCTGACAAATAATGTACACAATAAGCAATATTTTGCATAAAAATGTGCATTTTTATGAAAAATTATCAAAATCAAAATGAAAGTAGTATGCACATCTTTGATATATGCAGAATCAATCTGCAATATAAAAATTTCCTTCCTTAAAAACTGTAGGAGGAGTTATCTGGACAAATGATGTACCACCAGTGATGACGGATGGACAGACGGACGGACAGACAGACAGACAGACTGACTGACTGACTGACTCATGGACAGACCAGTCAAAAACTATATACCCACAGCAACTTCATTGTGTGGGGTATAAATATAACAATATATGAAAAATATCACTTTTATTGAGGTTTGATAAATATTCATAATGCAAAACATTGAAAAAAAAACAACTAATACATATCAACAATAAATATATATGTAAAAAAAAAAACAATTTATGGTTTGGCAAACTAAAAATCTTAATGTACTAGAAGACATACATGAAGTGATGGATAAGTAACGGACTAGACTTATAATATTTTTTACTACTCGATTTTAAATTTACAATTGGAATTCAACCTCAACCCTCAATTTTTATTATTGAATTTTTACATGTAAAATGCCCGAAAATTAGACCCTGAGTTGATTCTTTTTAGATATGAAACCAAGCATAATAATTGTATATTAATTTTCTGAATTTTTTTTTAGTAAGTGTTAATTTTCTGTATTTTCTTTTTAGTAAGTGAGGATAGTCAAAAAGAAAAAAATGTCAAAATGACATGTGAATACATTTCTTCCCTAGTACACAAATTATAACAAAAATGCCAACTTCAAGATTAATCTAAAAATTACAAAAATAAAATATATCTACAATAACATTTAACAAGATATATCTATCTGTTTAGTAGAAGCATACAATTATAATTTGATATATGTACACCTTTATCTTATCATAATTTTAGCATGCGAATGAATGTCAAAGAGTTCCAATGAATTTTTCGCCATTAAACTTCCTGTCCCTTTAAATAATTATGCATAACATTAACTAGCAAGGCACTAATCTAAAAGTTTCTACAGAAAATGTGCAAATCATCAGTAGGGCGGTCGCTGGAAGCCTGTAAAAAAAAAAGAAAGAACTAGCTTTAGAGATCATCTTAATAAAAAAAAATCTATATGGCACGGGGTGCCCAAGCTGAGTTGCAACTTCAAATATTATGTGAAGACCCAAATATTTCTAAAATTTTCTGTTTATTTTCTTTCCTACCTAATATCCAAAATTCTAAGAATTCAAGGTCGATTTTCTAGTTTCATGTCTTGACATTTCAATATATTAATCTATTTTTCAGTCACTCTGACCTTCACTGACCTTGACCTTTGAGCTACTTTCATCAAAATCGATAGGGTTCATCCCCTGATGGTATCCAACAGTATATCCAAGTTTCATTTCAATTGGATGTAAACTTTTTGAGTTATTCTCCAGAAACCAAATTTCTGATATTTTCAGTCTTTTTTTCAGTCACTGTGACCTTGACCTTTGACACACTTTCTCCAAAATCAATAGGGTTCCTACCAACCTGGTACCCAACAATATATCCAAGAATCAAATTGGATGTAAACTTTTTGAGTTATCATCCGGAAACCAAATTTTTCTGCTATTTTCAGTCACTATGACCTTGACCTTTGACCTACTTTCTCAAAAATCAATAGGGTTCCATCCCTCCAGGTATTCAACAACATACCAAGTTTCATTTCAATTGGATGTAAACTTTTTGAGTTATCATCCGGAAACCAAATTTTTCTGATATTTTTAGTCTATTTTCAGTCACTGTGACCTTGACCTTTGACCTACTTTCTCTGAAATCAATAGGCTTCCTCCCCTCCTGACATCCAGCAATATATTCAAGTTTCATTAAAATAGGATGTAAACTTTCTCAGTTATCATCTGGAAACCAAATTTTTCTGAAATTTTCAGTCTTTTTTCGGTCAGTATGACCTTGACCTTTGACCTACTTTCTCCAAAATCAAAAGGGTTCCTCCCCTCCTAGTATCCAACAACATATCCAAGTTTTATTTCAACTGGATGTAAACTTTCTGAGTTATCGTCTGGAAACAAAATTTTTCTGAAATTTTCAGTCCATTTTCGGTCACCGTGACCTTGACCTTCGACCTAATTTATCCAAAATCAATAGGGTTCCTCCCCTCCCAGTACTCAACAATATATCCAAGTTTCATTTCAATTGGATGTAAACTTTTTGAGTTATCATCCAGAAACCAATGTTTGACGCCCCCCACAGCCGAGTTCAACTTCGTTGCAACTCGGCTAAAAATAGAGAATGAACTGATAATTAATTTTATTGTTCTGTTTACTTTAAGTTTCGCTAAAAAAGTTAGCGCCAAAAGTTGCCATGAAGTACAAGTCAATCAAACATTAAAACATTATTTCTTGAAAATAAGATGGTACTTAATACACATGAACCAAATGATAGAAATTTAGTCAAATCATCTGTTCTCTTAAGTTAACCCTTTTTACTTTGAATTTTGATTACTATAAAATATATCAGGTACTGTAAAAGTATTAATTATAGTGGTATAGTAATTTTCACTATTTTTGCAGTTGGCTCTGAACACGAAAAATAATACCCATGAAAATAAGTTTTTGTGAAGAAAATTGAAAACCATGAAAATTAATACCTGAATTATGACAATAATTCATAAATCGCGAAAATAAGCATCTGCAAAAAATTAATACGTTTAAAGTAATTTGATTACTCTTAAATATATAAGGTAATTTTCATTAGGTTCCTATTTTTGTTATATTTAAAGGGTTTCTGAATGCAAAAACTATAAACCGACAAAATAAAATTCATTTATAACTCCATATATGTTTTGTTCCTTACAAAATTTTCATAATTGGAAAATTGATGACAAGGAACATTTAATATCCCTCTTAATTTAAACGACAAATCATAAAATTTTACAACTGTTAATATTACCCGCTGGACAGTATTATTTTTGTTCACATCAAAGTTATATAATGCTAATGAGATCTTTTAACAAGCTTTTGATTTGTTGCCTTTCAAAAGTGTGAGTATTTATTGGAAAGTGGTCACAATTTGTTGTGAAATATGAAAAAAAAAAATTGAAAATTGTGTTTAAAAAAATCCCCCAAAAACAAGAGGCTCTCAAGAGCCTGTATCGCTCACCTGGGCCATGACTTACATAGACAATCCAAATAACCTAAATAATATAGGACCTCATTTTCAAGTATGTTAATAGACCTTGATGGTATCTGCTTCAACTTTCAACTATTTTGGATATGGTCACATTTTTTGAAGGGGCCAACTGAGGAACAAACAGAAAAATCGCAATCTTTGAAGGGCACCACCCAAGGACAATTGAGACTCAATTTGGTTCCAATTGGCATAATAGTTTCATAGGAGAATATCATTAAATGTGTTTTTTCCCATAGGGTAAAATGTTAAACTAAGTTCCTGTTTGGTGGCCATCTTGGATGAAGTGCAGACATATACTAGACATATTTTTAAAGGGGACCACCCACGGACTGTTGTGACCAAGTTTGGATCCAGTTAGCTTTGTGGTTTCAGAGGAGAAAATCTTTGTGAATGCTTTCCCATCTGGTCCAATGTTGTTCTCAGCTGGCAGCCATCATGGATGTGATGCAGACACATTTTTTAAATACGGCCAACTTACGACCATTGAGACTAAGTTTGGTTCCAATTGGCCTATCAGTTTCAGAGGAGATCTCTGAATGTGTTTTCCCATAGGGTACAATGTTAAACTATGTTCCCTGCTGGCAGTCATCTTGGATGTGATGCGGACTTGCAGGATACAAAAGGGGTAAACTAAAAACAATGATGACCAAGGTTGCTTTCAATTGGCCTAGTTGTTTTTCAGAACGAGATCATAGAAAATGTTTTCCCATTGGGTCAAATGGTAAACTAAGTTCCCTAATAGCGGTCATCTTGGAAAGTGTCAGACAACTAAACCATGTTCAATAAAATATAGTCCTTGACATGCTGGACATTTTTGCAATCTAAACTTGATCTCTACCTCAAATTAATTTTTAAATATAAGACAAAAAATAAAAACACGAAAAATTAGACCAATAAAGGGGAATAACTCCTATATTGGAACTTGGATTTTCTTCAAAAATTTCCATTAGGTTAGATCTTGATATGTTGAACATTTTTGCAATAAAACTTAACTTCTATCTAAAGTTGTTTTTGAAATATAGGACAAAATATATAAAATCACGAAAAACTTGACTAATAAAGGGCAATAACTCCTACATGGGTATTTAGATTTTCTTCAAAATTGGCATGTGGGTAGATCTTGATATGCTTAACATTTTTCAAATATAAACTTAACCTCTATCTGTTATAGTTTTTTTAATAACAAATAAAAAATACCTAATTTTGAAAATTTTATGACAAAAATGCAATAACTCTAAAATGGGTCATCAGATTTTCGTCAAAATTGCAGGGTGATTAGATCTGGTCATGCTGAACATTTTTACTGTGTTTCAGATTTTTGATATCTGTAACTGCAGTTTTTGAGGTATTTGCCAAAAACTGCAATCTACCCCTATGTTCTATTTTTAGTAACAGACATAGAAAATAAATTTAAAACTAGATACCCTAGTAATGATTCAATTGAAGTTTGGTTCCATTTGGCCCAGTGGTTTCTGAGGAGAAGATTTTTGAATGTTAGCTAATGACGGACGGACGACGGACACCAAGTCATCGCAAAAGCTCACCCTGGCATAGCCAGGGTAGCTAAAAAACCTAGACTGTCATCCCCTCCTGTCCCAATTTTATAGCCTCTGAAAAAAAAATATATTTTGATTAATTGCTCATTTTTCCTCATTTTCTTTAAAATTTACAGCGTTTTTGAGAAAACTAAAAAAAAATGATAATTTTTTTTTTTAAGTTTCGCCCACCCTCCTTTACTTTTAAAAATTGTAAAAATGAGAATTTTTTTTTATAATGGCCTTATATGCTAAAGTACAGAGTTTTGGTGTCTATATTTGTTTAGAAGTGACAATAAATTTTTTTTGGTTTATGTTGTTTTGTACTTAATATTTTGCTTCACACATTTTCTTTGATATATTTTATGTCTGCTGTTTGAAAGAGTTTTATATAGACAGATAAACAAAACTGACCTAAAATTACCTACTGCGAAACAGGACAAATAGAACAGGGGCTAGCAACACAGCAAAGCAAGTTTTTTAGTACAAATCTTGAGTCAAGTAGATGAGATGGTTGCAAGACTTTTGTAATAAGCAAAATTTCTATTCATAATGAGATATTAAGAAAATACTAGTAGATGAGACAAATTGAATGCTTTCTAATATTACTCAAATAAACAGGTCAGAAAATTACCACACATATAGCAAGATTTTAGCTCCTATTCTGAGAGAATGTAAAGACTGCCACACTAGCTAGTAAGCAAGATTTTGGCTAATATTTAGATAGCAAGTAATCTGTTGCCACACGTACAAGCATATACACTTAGTAAAATCCTTTAGATTTATTGATATTCTAGTTAACAAAATAAAGAAAAAATATACCTTTTTTATTTACAAAAATCAACTTAATACTACAAACACATTTTATCATGGTTATGAAACACTGACTTCATTAACATATAAGAACATTCACAACATAAAAATAACAAGATGTGTTTTGGAAACACTTATGCCCCCGGGTAGAAGTAAAGAAGAAACATTTAGCAACTTTGAACAATGAATGTCCTTCTGACAAAATAATTTGTAGAAATAAATTCTGGTCTCAACAGAAAAGTTTAATCACATCAAATGATGATTGCAATTGGATGCAAACACAGATGTCACCCAAATGAACCCTTCCAATCATTATCCAAGCATTATCAAGAAAACAATTTTCACCCCCCCCCCTTTTTGGAACATTTATAGTCAACTCATTGTGTTCTGTTTATCAGTGTTATCAGTTCTTTGATTACACCAGGGATCATCAATACTGGTTCCCCAAAAGTGAAGGTATACACAGAAGAGAAGAAATGAAATAATAGATATTTTTAGTAACATCCCTCATCCTTGATATATATAATACATATATAGATACATGTAAAGTGAATAAATGAAGAAAATATGCTGAATGATTTAAAAAATCTTTTTTACAAACAAAATTTCTATAGATATCAAGAAATATTTCATCATAAATGAGTTTAATTTCTATATACATACAAAATAAAACAAAATATAATTTCATTTTTTGATGAAATTTTACCGGACAGTCACATGCCAAGGTCAAGGTCACAAGGTCAAATATTCTGGGTACCAACTGAAAAGTCTCTCCACAAGGAATACACATGCAAAGTATGAAAGAACTATCACTTACCATTCAAAAGATATGCTCAATGTTAAAGTTTTTATGCAGTTGTTCACAGGCCAAGGTCAAAGTCACAAGGTCAACTATTCTGGTACCAATTGAAAGGTCTTGCCACAAGGAATACACATGAAAAATATGACAGCCCTATCATTTACCATTCAAAAGATATACCCAATGTTAAAGTTTTTTGTGGTCAAACAGACAAACAGACAGACAGACCAAAAACTATATGCCCCCTGAAACTTCGTTTCACGGGGGCATAAAGAGACCTGGACTCTACAAAAACTTTAAACTGAATCACTTGTGCATAAAATGTCCACCAAATCCACCTGTTTTATATATCAACCTCAAGTACTACACAAAATGCATCAATGGACAAAAGCTTGTCCATCTAGGACTTTATTCAAACGATACATGGTTTAAAAATTGCAACAGATTGACCGACAGACAAATGGGACAACTGCTTTATCCCCCACCCCCAAATTTATTAGGGGAGTAAAAACTTACATACATGAAGTGACTCCATTTTAATTTTATGATTGGTAGTAAAATTATTCATTTGGTAAACAGGGTGATAGAAATGAACCTTTAATCCTAAAATTATATATATATTATTGTAAATTCATGATATGATCTATTGGTTATAACAAAGCAATGTGTATGTCACCATGCTTTTAACAGAGATATTTGACGTTTCCTGATTATACATTTTTTATGGGAAAAGTGAGCTAATTCACAACAAGGTGGACCGAATATGATGTTTCACATCTGTCAATCAGTTATAATACAAAGGAAAATCTGTCAAATTACTGTTCTGGCCCAAAAATCAAACCTTATTTGTATCGGACTCTTATATTTGAAATGTGCCTTTGAACATGTTGAATTTCGCAGTGCAACAGTGTCTACTTAAATATCAACCAGATGTATGAAATGGTTTTCAAGAATTAACAATTTTCAATACTTTACGATAGGGCAAAAAAAAACCTTTGCTTGTTATGCCCTGTGTGGATCCCAAAATTGACCTAATCTTTTTATTCAATATTTTGTTGTTTCTACAGATTTGTTAATAGTTAACCTGGCTAATCTTTAACATCTATAATGTGTTGAAGAGGTACATTACCAGTTCAGAGAGAATTTTCAAAGCCAATAGGGAGAGGAAATTATAGCAAATACTGTGACAGAAGGGAAAAATGACTTACCTAAAGTATCTGCTGGGTCAAACTTGTTTGAAATACTGAGCATTTGTGAAAAGTACCCTGATACCCAATCAAATCACAGCATACTTTTGTTAGGTTGATAAGAATTTGTCATGGAAAATAATTTTTTTTTCATTGTATATTTCAGTAATTATTGTATGATGTATATACGGGTATTTAGAATTTTAGGGGAATGATTATAACCAAAGAATACTACAGATGATCTCCAATACTAGCCTCTCTTTCTTCCTTTATAAAATGTAAAACAGATAACTACAAGTTAGACCTAACAAGCCATGCATTAATAAGAACATGCATTAAAACTGACATGCTTATTGAATTATTATATATCAATTACTGTGATTAAGCTAATAAAGGCTGTTAATGCAGTCAGAAATGAGGAATAAATTTAAAACTCTGATATACTTGATCTGCTTTGACTGTGACCATTGCTCAATATCAGTTTTAAAAATTGCTAAAATGCCTATTTCAAAAACAGCTCAATCAATTCTTTTTCAGGTCACTTAAATCTACAGCTACTACAAGTAGTAATCATCTTACTTCTATCAAGCCAGCTCTTCTGAGCAGCTGTAGATTTAAATGACCTGAAAAGAAAGAATATTACTGTGAATAACCTCTGATTTTATCCATAAACCTGTTCCACTTGCTCAAACAAAGTTCCTATTTTCACAGATAAAAAAATAGGGGTTTTAACAATGTTTCCCTTCTAAAGTGCCTGTAAGTCATGTTCAAATTTGAAAATTTCAGGTACAATTCTTGTACCAAGAATTTGTACTTTTAACCAAAATTTTTGATGTCTTGATCTTTAGAAAATCTGTTTAGAAAATTTGAACGTCATTACCCTGAAGAATCATAACTGGGGAACTGTAGATCTTATGGTCCTTAAGCTGATTTTTTTATAGACCAGAGCTAGGGTTCCACAGCTAGAAGAATCATGAATTCTCAAGTACCACTTGAACAGTTTTACAGACCCCATCCATTTCTCTGAAAAATTTATTTTCTGTGTCAAAAATAGCAACAGTTGACATGTATTGTTATCTTACTTTGTATTAATAAGCTTACAACATTTATACACCACATTAATAATGTATTGTCAAAAGCTTTGCATGTGTATTTATCATAAACTAATAAAATGTATACTGACCTCCTGGGTTATAGCCTGCTGGGGGTGGTGCTATAAATAGAAATATGTAAGTCAATGAGTATTAGTAAAAATGTTTCACTATTCAAGGTCTGTAAGCAAATTTCAGAGATCACGAACTTAAATCAATATTTTTATGTCCAAGTTAAATCAATTTTGTTTTCTACGAGGGAAATCTAGATCAGAATAAGAGGTGACTAATGAAATCAATCGAAACAATCAGTGAAGTCACACTTTCACTATAGTTCAATAACACACAGATAACCTATTCCTCTTATTTGCTTAGATATGTGCAGATAACCAAAACAATGTGTAATTCTCAGGTAATTACCAGATTATATCGCTAATGTGGAAAAGTAGTAATACTGTAACTCATAGAACTCTATTTATCATTTTCAATATGTCACTACATTGTATAGTTGTAATTTAAATCCAAATGAGAAATTAAGGAACTAATAGTACACTAATCCTTTATGTTTACTCAGAAAAAAAAAACAATTAATTTAATTTATTTCAAAAATATTTGATTTAAATTTTGGTTAATTTTCTAAAATTATCTATTAGATAAAGACAGTCGTTGCTCAAGTCTTTTATTTGTTTGTACATGTGCAGATGGTAATATGTTACATCTCCTTCATTACATATTGGGAATGAAATTCGTAAACATACTTTATTTTAGTGGTTTTATTGTATCTATGTCCAAGTTATTTAACATCATAGATTCAAATTTTGAACAAACTTTAGGTATTTAGTGAGTTTACTACTGAGCATCATTCTTGAGCATCTCTCAATAAATATAATTAACTATGAGGATGTTGGCATAATGATTTGCAATGTCTTAAAATGATGTTTTTGTTCAAATATGCCATTCTTATTGGCTAATCATGCAGAACACAGAACCTTTTCAGCAAACTCCTGTTCTATAAAGGGGGTTAATTTGCATAGAAACAATAGGAAAAATATTCAGTTTTTCACCATTTATCAAAAATTAAGTTTGATGACCCCAATTTTTTACTATGCAAATAAAAATTCTACCTGATGCAAATAAGATTAATTAAAATTTTGCAAAAAATCATTAATTTTCCCTATTCTTCAACCAAAATAGCTGATATTACATGACAGATTTCACTCTTATATGGCAGGTGACACCCAATTTTTATCTTATTTTTTGAATGCTCTAATTTAAAAAGTTTTAGATATGAAAATATCAGAACATTCTTTTTGACAGTTTTTTTACCACAGTACCATCTTAACATTGATGTTGAATATCAATACTATATAATATGGATAGGAGAAACAATTCATTCCTTTTGTCCTTTCTTCCATGCATTCTAATTTTAAATTTAGGTATATAATACACACTTGGCTCTTTAGAAAACTATTGCTCACCTTGGAAACCTTGTTGAGGGTATCCTCCAGTGGCAGGGTAAACAGAATTTGGTGCTTGTGGGTAAGCTCCTCCTGCAGGATAACCTCCAGTGGGTGGGCCATATCCAGATGCTGGGGGCACAGCAGATCCCATTGGATAACCTTGTGCTGGAGGTGGAGGTGCTCCACCCATTGGATAATTACTGGCTGGATATCCTGGCTGTTGTGGATAGCCATGTCCTCCCATATGTCCTCCCTGTAATAAAAACATTTACGTCTTAAATATGATATAAGTCAAATCCTTCTGTACAATAATTACAGTTATCATTGAAAGTTTTTTTGTTAACAGTGATTGGTTCATGCAACACTGACAAATTGCAATGTTTGAGAAGGAAAAATATTCACTTTCAAATTTATAGAACAATGCAAAATGGGTTCTGCCTGAAATATACAAGGTAATATTCCTGCATATATCAAGTTTCATTGAAAAGTGCAATTTCATTCCAGGAAATCAAACAAAAGAATAGTTAATACAGTGTGTTGTACATGTATATCTAACCAAGTGTATTGTAAATTGTAAAGTAAAACCAGTGTGTTGCACATGTAGAGATGATCCAGTGTCTTGTACACATATACATGTAGACGATCCAGTGTGCTGTACAAATGTAGCTGATCCAGTGTATTGTACATCATGTACATGTGAAGCTCATCCACTTTGTTGTACTTGTGTAGCTGATCCAGTGTGGTGTACATGTACAGCTGTAAAAATGTGTTGTACATGTACAGTTGACACAGCATCTTGTACATGTGTAGCTGGTCCAGTGTGTTGCTCATCTGTAGCTGATACTGTGTGTTATGCATGTGTTGCAGATTGAGTGTGTTGTCAATGTGTAGCTGATCCAGCGTATTGAATATGGACAGCTAATTTAGTGTGATGTACATGTGCAGCATATCCAGTGGCAGTGTGTTGTACATGTATAGCTGATCCACTGCGTTAAATATGTGTAGCATATCCAGTGTGTTCTACATGTGTAACTGTCTAACTAACTGATCTAGTGTGTTGCAAATGTACAGCTGATCTAGTGTGTTGTACATATGTAGCTGATCCATTGGGTAACACATGTGTCCCTGTTCCATGTAGAGTGTTGTATATGAGCTGATCTTGTAGCTGATACTGTGTGTTGTGCATGTGTAGCTGGTCCAGTGTGTTATCCATGTGTAGATGCTCCAGTGTATTAACATGTACAACTGATTCAGTGCATGTGCATGTGTAGCATATCTAGTGTGTTGTACATGTGCAGCTGATTCAGTGTGTTGTCCAGGTTTAGCTGATCCAATGTATTGAACATGTACAACTGATTCAGTGAGTTGTGCAAATCCAGTGTGCGGGACATGTGTAGCTGATCCAGCGTATTGTATGTGTATAGCGGATCAAGTGTGTTGCACATGCATAGTATTTTCAGTGTGGATTTCATGTGTAGCTGATCCAGTGTGTTATACATGTGTAAGTGATCTAGTGTGTTCAGCAAATACTTTATGTTGTTCATGTGTAGCTGATCCAGTGTTGTGTACAAGTGTAATTGATCCAGTGTGATGCACATGTGTAGCTGATCCAGTTTTTTTAATACATGTGTAGATGATCCAGTGTGATGTACATGTACAGCTGATCCAGTGTGTTGTACATGTGTAACTGTTACAATGTGTTGGCCATGTATATCCATCTAACCCCTTGTACATGTGCAGCTGATCCAGTGCATTACACATGTGTAGTTGATACTGTACTGTATGTTCTGCATCTGTAGCTGACTGATTTAGCTGATTGTGTGTGTTGTAAATGTGTAGCTGATCCAATGTTTTGAACATGTACAGCTGATTCAGTTTGTTGTACATGTGTAGCATATCCAGTGTATTGCACATGTATAGCCAGTCCAGTGCACTGTACATGTGTACCATATTTAGAGTGTTGTATCTATTTCAGTGTGTTGTACATATGTAGCTGATTCAGTGTGTTGTACACGTATAGCTGATCCAGTGTGTTGTACATGTGTAGCTGATACAGTGTGGTGTTCATGTGTAGCTGATTCAGTGTGTTGTACATGTACAGTTGATCTAGTGTGTTGTACATATGTAGCTGATTTGGTGTTGTACATGTATAGCTGATCCAGTGTGTTGTACATGTGTAGCTGATTCAGAGTGTTGTACAAGTACAGTTGATCCAGTGTGTTGTACATATGTAGCTGATTCAGTGTGTTATACATGGGTAGCTGATTCAGTGTGTTGTACATGTACATTTGATCCAATGTGTTGTACATATGTAGCTGAATCAGTGTTGTACATGTATAGATGATCCAGTCTGTTGTACATATGTAGCTGATTCAGTGTGTTATACATGGGTAGCTGATTCAGTGTGTTGTACATGTACATTTGATCCAATGCGTACATGTGTGGCTAATTCAGTGTGTAATACATGCTACATATTTGATCCAGTGTGTTATAAATATACATGTACATATACAATCTCTCCAGATAGATAATGAAATTGACATAATAATTAACCTTATGTAAGTAAGCTGTATTCTGATTGGTTAATAGCCGTTGAATTTTTTGGCAAATACCCCTCCACCGTGGTATTTGTCCCTGAGTCACCCGTGCGCTTTAATGATAGAGACATTCACTGTAATTAAACAGATATATCATGAAAGTCGGGCTATTTGCCAAAAATACAAGTCTTGGGTCTAAATTTCCCTCACCTTTCAGGCTCGGGAATTTTTACTGCCCCAAGACTTGTATTTCTGGCAAATTCCCCTCCTTATCATGATATATCTGTTAATAATTTCATATTTGTTAGAATATTATATAATGGGTTTTTGAAGTGAGTGACTACATGCAAAAAAGACGATATATATAATGCTAATGCAATTGTTTCTGAGCTGGTGGATATAAACATATAACATAATTTTTATTATCATATACTTAATTGAAATATGATTAAAATTTTACTCCTAGATAAAACCAGATGATTTCAACAAAAAATTAAGGAAGCAGGCTGTTATGACACAGTTATCAACTGCTTCCGGTAATTATCGCATACCTTTCCGTCACAACTCGGAAGCTTTATCACACGCAAGTTCGTGTATTTCCGTAAAAACGATAAACATTACGCACAATGTTGTTATATCAAAAACATTTGTAAAGTATAATAACAATACACTAAAACTGCATTTTATAAGTAGGAATATATTTTTAGCTGAAAATTTCTTTTACAGTTGAAGTATATGATAAAAAAATCACAACATGTCATTTTTCATATCACATCCTTCATCTGCCCGCGGTCCTAAAATCATCCCTCGAGCCCGACGGCTGATATTACGACCTTTGGCTGATAAAGCATGTGATATGAAAAATGCCATGTTATAATCTATAAATATAACTGAATTGATTCAGTTTCATTATGTCTTAATATTTGAAACCTCTTGAGATGTTTTGAAAAGATATTTAAGTATGTGCTTATTGAAAAACAAAATAAATGGCCCTTACACATGACTGGATTTACACAGATTAAAACAAAAATAGATACTGTCATTTCAGAAGAATTATAGTGAAATAAAATTCAAAATGGTCCTTTTGAAATTGGTTCCTTCACTGTCTTCAACCTATGTTTAGAATAGCGTAATAAACCACAAACAAATCCTTTCTGCTTATTTTTTCCTGATGAAAATAAAAAAGTCCATTTGGTACAAGAAAATTAAATTGACAATACATGTATTTATATAAACAGTCATAGTTCTATAACTTTAACAAACACATGCTTTCTGCAACCACCCAAGTAAACATTCATGCACTTGTAACAGACACTCAGCAGTCACAAAAAATTGCAGTGACCAAGATACCCATGTCCCTAAATTATGGCCCGGATCCAAGTAAGCAACTTTAATTTTCTTATAATTTATTGAAACAATTTTGCTTACTGAAATTATTCTACTGAATTTTGTTGGCAAGAGATCTTAAATTTTTGAATTTTGTACTTGCTCTTCCAACAGCAACTGTACCTTAAAAGCACTGAAACAGGTTCCTCACACCACTGAAACAGGATCCTAGCACCACTGAAACAGGATCCTCACAACACTGAAACAAGATCCTCACACCACTGAAACAGGATCCTTACATCACTGAAACAAGATCCTCACAACACTGAAACAAGATCCTCACACCACTGGAACAGGATCCTCACACCACTGAAACAAGATCCTCACACCACTGAAACAGGATCCTCACATCACTGAACAGGATCCTAACACCACTGAAACAGGATCCTCACATCACTGAAATAGGATCCTCACACTACTGATCCAGGATCCTAACACCACAGAAACAGAATCCTCACACCAATGAAACAGGATCCTAACACCATTTAAACAGGATCCTCACAACACTGAACAGGATCATAACACCACTTAAACAAGATCCTCACACCACTGAAACAGGATCCTCACACAACTGAAACAAGGATCCTAACACCACTGAAACAAGATCCTCACACCACTGAAACAGGATCCTCACATCAAAGAAACAGGATCCTAACAACATTGAAACAGGATCCTCACATCACTGAAAGGGGATCCTCACACCACTGAAACAGGATCCTAACACCACTGAACAGGATCATAACACCACTGAAACGAGATCCTCATACCACTGAAACAGAATCCTAACACCACTGAAACAGGATCCTAACACCATTGAAACAGGATCCTGACATCACTGAAACAGGATCCTCACATCACTGAAACAGGATCTTAAGAACACTGAAACAGGATCTTAACACCACTGAAACAGGATCCTAACACCACTGAAACAGGATCCTCACACCACTGAAACAGGATCCTCACACCACTGAAACAGGATCCTCACATCACAGAAACAGGATCCTCACATCACAGAAACAGGATCCTCACACCACTGAAACAGGATCATCACACCAATGAAACAGGATCCTCACACAACTGAACAGGATCATAACACCACTGAAACAAGATCCTCACACCACTGAAACAGGATCCTCACAGCACTGAAACAGGATCCTAACACCACTGAAACAAGATCCTCACATCACTGAAACAGGATCCTCACACCACTGAACAGGATCCTCACATCACTGAAACAGGATCCTCACACCACTGAAACAGATCCTCACACCACTGAAACAGGATCCTAACACCACTGAAACAAGATCCTCACATCACTGAAACAGGATCCTCACACCTCTGAACATCACTGAAACAGGGCCATCACACCACTGAACAGGATCCTCACACCACTGAACAGGATCCTCACACCACTGAAACAGGATCATCACACCACTGAAACAGGATCCTCACACCACTGAACAGGATCCTCACACCCTGTTTAAAAGATATCAGTTCCTGCTAAGGATCCATTCTGATAACCTATGGTGTCTTGTTGTTAAATTTAGTCTAGAATGTTATCCATTAAACCTATTTTCTCTCAATTTAGCCATTCCCCAAAAAACATGACAAGAAAACAAACTTCTCAAAAATCCTAACATTGGTACCAGAGAGTGAGATAGTAAAGCAGATATAATTGAAAGTTATATTCTTAGTTAAAAACAAAACAAGATGACAGCATAAATATACAGAATCCTTCCCTTACCTTTTGTCCATGGCGATCTTTATGATGTAATCCCTATAGAAGTGTATTTACATGTCAACTACCGTATACATTGTGTTATTTGTTAAATAATTATCACTTCATTCTGATACTTCCTGATACTTTTGAGCAAATTTAACCATAATAAGTGTTAATCAAAATAATGCAATACAGGTACTGTGAAAGTACTATTGTTAGTGGGGTTCCAATTTACGTGGATTTTGTTGTTCGCTTAAACCAGGAAATTAAGTTCCCAACAAAATGCATTTTTCCATAGGAGTTTTAATGTATGGAATTTGAAACCATTAATTTAAGTACCAACAAAATAGTGATATTTAGGAAAACCACGAAATTGATGTCCACGAATTAAAGTAGATTTAGATGTTATCTTTGATCTTTATAATGTACGTACAGAAAAGTAAAGATAGTAGTTCAGTTTATAATACATGTCATTGTGTAGTTTTTTAATGAATTCAGATTCATAATTTCTAATTTCGAGTTCAAGTACATGTATTTAAGATTCTTCTCTCAAGTAACACAATAAATGCTATGCAGCAAGACATATTTACTGTTAAGATGCACCTGATATTGATATTAAATCGGGTATTATACAAGTTTCCATTGCTCTGGTTTTTACAATGTTGATAGTCTACCCTCATTTGTTTGCTGTATGCACAAACAGTATAATTTTCATTAAATGAATTATGCTACTATACTCATGATTCTGTTTTGTATATACACTAGTAATTAAAATATCTCAATAAAACTAAGAACTTACTGGCATTGCTCCATGAGGCAATTTTCCCTGTAAAAAGGATAGACATTTATCATGTTTATTCAAATCAAAGAACTCTATGCTACAAGTGAAAAAACACAATATTTTGATGTGAATTATTGGGGTGTGTTTTTACTATCTATATTATCACATGTACTTATTTCATTAAAAAGGTTAAAGGATAAAATTGTTTTATCAGGGGGTCCAACCTAATTGGTTGGAGAGGTCCTAATTTGGTTGGAGCAAAATCGTTTCTGTATCAGTTTGGGTTATTAAGAGCATTTTAGTTAATAAAAATGTTTTCTTTCGGCAATTATGATATAATTGAACCTTTTTCATTCAATACTTGTTCAAAATATTAAAGATTTCAAAAGTTATTGAAGAAAAACCGTTTCGAAAATATCGCAGAAGTTCAAAATGTAGGTCGTTGATGTTTTTCTTCAATAGCTTTCTAAATCATAAGTACTTTGAACAAATATTGGCTGAAAAGAGTGAATTTATTTAGTCATTGTCGAAAGGTAACATTTTTAGCAATCTAAAAGTTCCCAGTAACTTAAACTCATACACAAACGATTTTGCTCCAACCAAAATAGGACTTCTCCAACTATTTAGGTTGGACCCCCTGTTTATGGCATACATTTTCATGGATCATTAAAATAGGGATATTACAGTATTCAATCAGTTATTTGTGCTGAAACTCATTCCATAAGACTTTTTAATGTCCTGTTTTAAATTCATCAAAGTTATTCTAAACAAATGAAATACTAAACCATAGTGTAATCATCAGACATTCAGGCCAATATTACTTTTGCAATATGAATTTTACCTGAATTCTTTAATAAACAGTTTTGTACTCAAATAGTCCATTTGCCAATTAAGACAGAGTTCCCAAATTTGACCTCTTATTTTCTGTGTTATGAAAAATTATTTTCTTCAGACCTGCACTGTTTTAAAACTTCATCTTTGGTGAACTTTATCAAAATAATATGACCTTGTATGTATATATTTGTTTTGTTTTTTATATATCAATAGATTTCATATTCCAGAGTGCCAATTTATAAAGTTTTTTTTAAATAAATCTGACAACTTGTCTGGAGTCACATGATCTTGATTTTGATAAACACATGATACTTCCCTTAGAGTAAAAATTTTTAAAGAACAGAAGCAAAGTTGGTGATTGTTAAATCACCTTTATTTTACCCTACCTTTTTCATCAGCTTTTTCTGTTTTTTCATCATTTTTCTTTGATCTTTCGGGAGATGCTTGTACTCATCGTCAGAACTTGACGAACTAGAACTACTACTGGAACTTGAAGAATGTCTGTGATGTCCATGCTTCTTATGTTTACCCATGTTTACCCTACAACAAGATGTGTTTTGTGAAACACTTATGCCCCCGGGTAGAAGTAAAGAAGAAACTTTGAACAATGAATGTCCTTCTGACAAAATAATTTGTAGAAATAAATTCTGGTATCAACAGAAAAGTTTAATCACATTAAATGATGATTGCAATTGGATGCAAACACAGAAGTCACCCAAATGAACC
>MJUU01003811.1:90486-110774 GCA_002080025.1 Modiolus philippinarum | reverse complement strand
ATTTAAAAAATCTTTTTTACAAAAAAAATTCTATAGATATCAAGAAACATTTCATCATAAATGAGTTTAATTTCTATATATATAAATATAAAATAAAACGAAATATAATTTCATTTTTTTGGTGAAATTTTACTGGAGAGTCACATGCCAAGGTCAAGGTCACAAGTCAAATATTCTGGTTCCAATTGAAAGGTCTCTCCACAAGGAATACACATGCAAACTATGAAAGAACTATTACTTACCATTCAAAACATATGCTCAATGTTAAAGTTTTTATTCTGTTGTTCACAGCCCAAGGTCAAGGACACAAGGTCAACTATTCTGGTACCAATTAAAAGGTCTTGCAACAAGGAATGCACATGCAAAATATGAAAGCCATATCACTTACCATTCAAAAGATATACCCAATGTTAAAGTTTATTATTTTTTTCAAAAAGTCCATCACATGTCAAGGTCAAGGTCATGAGGTCCAAAATTTTGGTATCATTTGAAAGGTCTTGCCACAAGGAATACACATGCAAAATATGAGAGCCCTATCATTTACCATTCAAAAGATATACCCAATGTTAAAGTTATTTGTGGACAAACAGACAAACAGACAGGCAGACCAAAAACTATATGCCCCCTGAAACTTCGTTTCACGGGGGCATAAAATTTTAAAATCTATTGAATGAATGGAAGTTTATTGCATGTATTTTGTCTCGCCCATGATGAAAGTCATGAAAAGCGAGACATAGGCATGCAAATTATGACGGCAATGGCGTCATAAACTCAAGTTATAATTAGAAGCCTTTAATGTAGGATCTTTATATTTGGTCCATAGGTAGCTTACGGCGAACCCTATCTGTCGGACCCAAAATCATGTGACCTTGACCTATATTTCGCGGTGCAGTGACCCGGTTAAGTTTTTTTGCTTAAGTCCGTTTCTCAATAACTACAAACTAGAAGTCAATGATATTTGGTATATAGCTTGGTCTTGGTTAGTACACGTCAGTCTGCCATATGGCTTTTTACCTTGAAATCAATGTCACAGTCCGGTGCCCAGGTTAATTTTTTTGCTTTTATTCAGATTAAGATTTTTTGCTTAAGTCCATTTCTCAATTACTACAAAAATGTACAAGTGATATGTCAATGATATTTGGTATATAGCTTGGTCTTGCTTAGTACATGTCAGTCTGCCATATGGCTTTTGCCCTTGACCTCAATTTCACGGTCCAGCTGTGAACAGATAAAGTTTTTTTTTGCTTATGTCTGTTTCTCAATGACTACAAGCTATAGGTCAATGATATTTAATATATAGTTTGGTCTTGGTTAGTACATGTCAGTCTGCCATATGCCTTTTAACCATGACCTCAATTTCATGGTCTAGTGAACAAAGTTTAGTTTTTCTGATTAGAATAGTTTCTGAATTTCTGTAAGGGGTACAGTAATGATATTTGGATTGTAAGTTGCTCTTGAGTAGTACATGACTGGACGGGCGAGACATTTATTAGGGTTCACTCTTGATAGGTTATAACATGAGGAGCTGTAGTACTCTAGCTAGCAGTAAATGTGTACATATGTATTTCTGAAGAAAAGCATAAACATTTTCTGAAGACAGTAGAAACTACCAGGGTATATTTTCAAGACTGCCCATAAATGGACTCCCAAGGTAAAACAGTGCAGTATACTGGTATACAATGTATGATTATGTCAAATTCAGTGACAACATTGTACTTAATTCAGACATGTCAGAGGATTGGAATTATAAGCTGTCATAAACTGTCAATAGACAAAATAAAATGTTCCAAAAAATGAATAATTTATACATATACATGAATGGACATGTAAACATGTAATATGTCAAAAATATATTTTGTTTTCATTTATATCTAAAATTATTGAATAATTTTTCATTAATGATATTTCTACTCAGACCATATAAGTAAAATTTTAAATCAGTCTTTTCTACAAAATTTTCAGATTTTAATTAGATTTACATTATTATGAATAATTTTGTGCTGTTGCAGTATTGTATGGTTTGTACATGCATGTAAATATTTTATTTTTACTGCTAAGGAGAAGATTTAAAGAGGCATTGCCTGTTATCTGATCCTATTGATTTTCATATCAATAAAATATTTGAAATTGAATTGGAATTATAAGAAATAAAGCAGCCTTTCACTCTTAAAAGTCGGTTGGACATTATTCAGTTTGTGAGCCAGTCAGCCGCATTTACACATCGATAAACTCCTCCAAAATCACTTTAATTCCTATATTAAACAGGTTGAGAACAATTATCCCAATGTGCTTATTAAATCTCATACAGTTAAGGTAGTTCGAGCCTAGAAAATAGAAGACAGAAATTTTTTATTTTAAGATACTTTGTAGGTCTTGACATGTACTCATATGTTCCAAAAATAAAATAAAAATGGTATGTCACCGATCATCTTTTCATTGAAAATCAGGGCAAATTCAGGATTTTTCAGCAATATTTACATAGAATATATAGTGAACTGTATGAACATGCTTATTATTTAGCTTTCATATGAAATAAATATGAGATAGATTTTAACAATCTGTTGAGCTGATAAAATCTATATGTCACCTTTTGACTAAGCATGCTAAGAGAGATATTTAATATAGTTGACGAAATAGACAATATTTACCGCAAAAGGGAGATAATTCGGGGGAAAGTGAATGATATATCAAATATGTCAATTTATTATGATGTCACAATGAAAAGGCTAAGAAAAGATCATTCCTCCTTTCCGGCTTAAAAATGAAGTTTATTCTGCATCCGATTCTATTTGTTATGCACCAATCGAATGCCCTGTGTATACCTTAATTCACTTCTTTTGGATTTTTGCCAATTTGACACAAATGTGCACCATTTAAGATCAATACAAACAATATACCTTTAGAAAGTTTTCTCTTTTCCATGTTGTTTTTGAGACTGATCCTTCAGAAAATGCTGAGTTGTTTGGATCAATCTTTTAAGCTATTGAAAAAGGGGTCTCAATGGGGGTCCCTTTCACGAAATCCTGTAAAATTTCCTTCACTTTCCCATTTAACCAGTGGAAGAGTAATTTACAAAGACTCTTCAAGAGGCCACCATTTCCTGTTTCAAAGGCTCTTTTTTTTAATGGTTCCCGCTTCACCTTTGAAACCCTTTTCCGTTTTCAGGTGCTCTCTTTTGCCACAATCCTGTTTCCAGCTTACTTAAAATGGCCAATCCCACTTATTTCAACAGGTTGGGAACATAATTTCTTTTTATCACATACCTGTGATAAGGTCAGGATGCCAATGCAGGAGATCTTCCTCCAAAAACCAGGAGATTGAGGGTTCAATGCAGGGAATTTTTTTTGGATTGTTTTAGTGAAAGATTTTTACATATTAATGGGTATAAATAAGTTGAAATGAGTAAGAAGTATGTAAAGGATACGTGCTACATATTTTGATGACCAGACTTATATTTACCTATGGCATGGCTTTAGCAAGAGGATAGATGTTGGCCAAAACTATTATTCAGTTCCAAGTCCAATGGAAAACTAGTTCATCAAGACACTATTAACCATAGAAAAGATTTAAAAAATCTCTTACAGAACTGTTTGCTTATTTTCTGTCATATTAACATTTTAAATTTTGTTTCAATAGGTATACTTTTATTTTTAAATTAGAAAATATTTACACAATTTCAGGTAAATTCCAATCAAAATTCTTTAAAGTGATTTTACTTTTTATTTATAAATAATTTTAATTGAAATTTATACCTAAAAGTTTATTTCTGTTTATATGCTACACATAAAAGGGGAGATAATTCAGCATCAATTTGTGTAATTGAATCACTTGAAGTTTTGACCCGTTTTGTCCGTTTTCCATCGTCTTTTGTGAATAACAGGGCTTATATTCATTAAGGAAATGGTTCATTGTCTATTCATTAAGGAAATGGTTCATATGTGTATGACATGTTCTAAATTCCTTAACTGGGCTTTCACATGTCACTTTGTAAAGGTAAAACAACATGACGATAATTAAATCATGACTTGGTTGCAGCAGGCTATAATTTGACACTTTTGATTATTTAAAACAATAAAATATCTGTAACTGCATGTAAAATCAATGAGAAATCAACCCAGCACAGCTGATTGACAGGTATTATATAGGGTAGATAAACGTTTACTTTTAACATTTTATAAACAAACTAAATACGGGAGTTTTACTGCCAAATACGGGAGACAAATTTCAGGACTTAAAAACGGGAGACTCCCGCAGGATCCGGGAGATATCATGTATGTATAATATATCATTTATTTTTGCCTCAGTAAGTTGCTTACCCTGACACTGGAAGTTTTAAAGCAAATATGTCTCTTTTCAATAAGTGATCTCATGAGTAATTAAAAGATATTTCACCCTGGACAGTTCTATTTATCCACAAATCTCAGAAGAAAGTCAAATTGAAATAGAAACTATTAGTTATGGACTTTGTTACGCACAGCACATTGCTAGATCTTATATGCTGCACAACATATAGACTATGCTCATCTGCTTTAATTGAGTGTTGTGTGCTACTAACTTTTACAGTAACTCTACTTATGGTGTTGTATATAGCTTGAACTTTTGTATATATTTATACATTGACCTTAGTCACACATCAGCTGGACATAGTTTATATAGTTTCAAAAAAATCCTGAATGATAGTATTTTTTCTCATTACTTAGAATATTGGAATAATAGTATTCATACTAATTCTGAAGGAAAATTAAGAACATATACTTTGTTTAAAACTAATTTTGGTATAGAAAAATATTTAATCCTTCTAAATTTTGAAGATACATGTAGAAGGAAATTAACACAATTCAGAGTGTCATCACATAAGTTATTAATTGAACAAGGTAGATATCGAGGTATACCATGCCATGATAGAATATGTCCAAGATGTTCATCGGGAGAGGTGGAAGATGAAATCCATTTTTTATTCACATGTGCTTCACATTCTGCAGACCGTAATAAATTATATTACCTAATTCTCAAATCGTGTCCAAATTTTCAGGACTTGTGTAAAAAAGACAAGCTAATTTGGTTAATGGGTTGTGAAGAGATATGCATCTTGTCATGTCTCTCAAAATTTATCTCGAGTAATGAGACTTTCAATCCTGCTTGTGACAATTAGATACAATAAATTATTTGAACTTTTGTTTTGGTGCATTAGGTGCGAGGAGGTCTTCAACTTGGATCTAGATCTTATATCCACAGTTTATTCAAATAACATATAGTGTATGGTGGAAAATAAAATAAAAATAAAGGCCAAGTGACCTTTAAGTATCTGCCCTTGGCACCTTCTGCATCTTAACAATACAATTATATCTCATTTCCACCTTCTTGATGAACACTGTATTAATGTATTTACATTAATTTATATTTTTAAGATGGTGAATGGTGAAACAATTTTATACAATTCAGTAAACTTAACTTAAATTTTTGCTTTTCTGCACTGGGCACGAGGTGAACCAATACTTTACAAGAAGATTGGATTCTTGAGCATCGTCCCTTGGTGCCCCCTGCAGTTAAGCAATGGTTTGGTTAGTTCTACTTTATTGTTTGTCAGTCTTTTGTACATGAATGTTTAGGTAAAATGTGATGAACACTGCATTTATTTATTTTTTGTTAAAATGGTCACTGGTGAAACAATTTTGAACTTTACTTAAATTTTTGCTTTTCTGCACTGGGCACGAGGAGAACCAATTCTTTGCTAACTAAAGTAGATTGGATTCTTGAGCATCGTCCCTTGGTGCCCCCTGCAGTTAAGCAATAGTTTTGTTGGTTCTACTTTATTATCATTATTATTACTGTTTATTTTGTCATTTATGATTAGGTAATGATGTGTACTGTATTGTTATGTTGATATGATTTTGTATCAATTATGAATATTATTGTCATTTGTCCCTTGTGGGCCCTGATTTGGTCAATAAAAATATTCATATTCATTCATATTCATATACATAGACTTGATAAGTAAACCGATATCTATGGATGGGTGAATGAGTCTCACAAAGGCCTAGCACTATAATTGATAATTTTTTAGCATATTACTACTAGGGTAAGACTGGGTATATTCGGACACTTCTGATTTTGTTGCCGGGAAATCCTTGTAGTGGTCACGTGTTATAAAGTGAGAGTCTTCCCTAATGTTTGTACAGGAAGTTGACGTCATTCCAAGTCTAAATATAGAAATATTTTTCATTGGTGCTTAAAATTTCGCTCTCTACGCATCTGCCAAAGACTGCAAATACAATCTGGGTATATTCGGACAGATTTGGGTACATTCCAACATGTCAGTGGGTAGATTAGGGACAGACAATGAAATATTAAAGGGTTCATTCGGACCGATGATTGCATAACTGATACCTCAAATTTTGGCATACAGTGAATATCAGACAAGTTGACATCTTTTTAATTTTAATCCCGATTTTCAATAGTCCCTCCAATTTTGAATATTTGGTACAAATTTTAGTTCAACAATCTGCAATTCAGGTATGTCATCTCCAGTTGTTATTATATATATATATATATATATATATATCTTTTTCAAATTCTCAAAATATTAACTATTGGCGATGCGATATCATGCAAACGACTATAAAAGACATTTTTGAGCAAATCACAGGGCTCTGGGCTCCAGGCTCTGTAACCGTTTTTATACGTGATGCTCCGGGCTCAACTCTAGCCTAAGGTTCCGCTCCGCTCAGTGAACTCCGAGCTCTACTGTATTTTTTTCTTTGCACATATAGAACACCACAAAGTTTAGATGCTAATCGATTATTGATGTTGTATTTTAGTAAGAAAAAGACATATAACATAACCAGTGTGAATAAAGATAACAATAAAGCAGAAAATATCCTTAACCTGGATATGGGATGTTGTCTCCTTGACATTTACCCCATTTCATTTCTTTTTCATATTAAGTTCGTCAAAAACGGTCACCCGAAGATATCTTAGTATACTTCACGTTAATTTCCATAATTTTGATTTGTTAACCGTACGGGCGGTATTTTTGTATACCATCCATCTGTTGAGTATACCACCCTTCTGTCGAGTATACCGCCCGCTCTAATCGTACTTGAAGTAGCATTACGGTCAAGAAGTTCAGTATAATATAACACATGCTGCATTTAATTTCAGATTGTATACTAGATTACCACACTCAGAAAAGAATATCACCCTCGACTATCGTCTCGGGTGATATACTTCCTTCGTGTGGTAATCTAGTATACCATCCTCAATTACAGGCAGTATGTGTATAGTACCAAATTCAATGCAAAACTAGACATACTGATACCAGACATATAATGAAACTACCGACGTCTACTGAAATTTGTGATGATTCTTGACCAAACCCTTCGGGGAGTTTTCAGTTTGATTTTTCTTCCGTGGTGCGACAGTGTTCTAGGGGAGGTTTCGGTACGCATAAACTGGTTTAACCCTACCATGCCTACCACTGGCTTTTGCTAGTGCCGGTACCAAGTCCGGCTGTCCCGAGTTCCTATCTGGCGTTGTCTGCGTATGTCTTTTGTCTTGTTCGTGTTTTTCCTGTGTAGTTCCCTCGGCTCGCAGATTGTGGCATGTAATTATTAATTTTCAGCCATTGTAACTACAGGTGTTTCCTGTTATCCATTTTTGTACATTTTCCGACCGGACTTTCGTTAAGTGTCTTCTTACGGATTTTTCATTCCAATGAAGTCAACATGATGTATATTATGTACAAAGCATTTGTGTAACATTATTCTGTCACGTCTATAAATATCAAATGATCATCTTAACATACTAGGTGTCCTAACACAAGAAATCGGTGCAAAAAATTGAGTCAAAAGAGTTTATAAAAGTGATGAAATCTGGGCACAACGGACTGCCCGCAACTGACTCTGGGATTCATTGGATTCCTTGCAAACTTGGTCTCTATACATGTGTAACCGGAGAGCATGAATCTCCTTGCAAAATTGACTAATGTCAATTCCGGGGATCGAACCCGGGACCTCTAGCAGCCAGCCTTCAGCCAGCCACCTAACCGAATGAGCTAAAGAAATATTACGTTAGCTCAGTCGATATTTACTGACTATATATCTACTACCTACTACAACGCAGGTAGGCTGTCCTGTCACACATGCATGGTTGCTCCGGTCAGGGTTTCACTCCAACTCGATGTGTCTGTTAAATATTTTGTTTTTGCCAAGTGGTGTTTTTTTTTCAATCAATATACTGAGGAGGTGAAAGGGGGTCTCATCCCGATTTCTCGTTATTAAGATGAGCAATTCCCGAAATCCCAGACATATTTTGCGAAACGCCCCAATCCTGGAAGACTGTGTTGTTGAATTTCACCATTTTTATAGAATATCGATTTCCAGGGTCTAAAAATACCCCTTTCCCGTGTCCCGATGGCATTTTCATCCCCGAAATCCTAGCTTTAAAACAGGGTAATCTCGATTTCCCAAAGTACATAATGGCCAACCCTGGCGTTCCGAAAATGGTCTCGCCTGATCTACATTCACAACAACAGCGGACAAAAAACTGAACCCAATTCATCTTCTTTCCGATATCCCGTTTGCAGGAAATTACTGAGTACAAAAAAAAATTAATACCATGCATGATTTGTTTGTTTGTTTTTTTTCACATTCCATGCCTAACATTTAATTCAATTTTTTTAACTGACTCAGAACTGAGGAGTACAGAATTCCTCACTGAAAGCCGTGTAAAAGTGAAGAGACATATTGGATTTATACACTCCAGGTTAACTGAAAGTATTGTATTGTGTAACAGGGGATTTACTCCGGCAGTGTATTCCCTTCCTTTTGGATAAAATACATAGGGTAGAATATCCACAACATTTAATCGACCGATCACAATGAAGTACTGACCGTGACGGAATAAACACTAAGGTAGAAATACAATAGGTTGTGACCTGGAAATTCTACACTCCGGAAAGTAAACCACAATTGGTCATGGGGGGTTTAAAACAACAAAATCCAAGTGGCCGAATGTACCCTTATATGAAAAAATTATGGAAAGGGTACATTCGGACAGGATGAAATGTACTTTATAGCGTAAATTATGTATTCTATGGTTTTAAACAGATATGTTTAATTAAAAATTGAATATTAAACAATTTAAAATGACAAATTTCATCTTCATACTATACCGATCTTTTTTATTTGTAGTGAATAAGCTTCAGTTAGATATCTAAGTTTCTGTAAACATAGTTTTTGAAAAATGGCACGTAGTCACATGATTTTGCGCTGTAGCTATTTTGACCAATAGTATTATCTTTACCGTTACATAAATTTTCTGTGACAACAGGATGAAGGGATAAAACGTCTGATTAGCTGTGAAAAAAGATAAAGCAAGTTTTGATTGGACAAATAATGATTTTTAATTACTTCAGTAAACAAAGTGTCCGAATATACCCGAGTGTCCGAACTTCCCCAGTCTTACCCTAGTATATTTGAACTTCTATGCAGACCAGATAGGAACTGCAGTTCTCCGGGAAGTGGAGGAATCTACAACACAACAACAACCTGGCACTGACTGTTTTTTGGGGGAGAGACCTACATAAAATGAATTGTTTATGGCATTGCATAACTTTTATCTACACCAAACAATGCCATCAAGTGTTGACATATGTTTACCTATTCCTAAATGGAATGTCAAGGTTCAGATATAAAATTGAGGTGTTTTCTTCAACTCTGTAATCCGGAAATACAAATGAATGTCACTCTTCAGAAAAGAGAAACAAAAAGCTTACCAATGTAAACTTCCGGTGGAAATCGACGTGTAATCTTTGGAAGAAAGTTCTGAAGATTTATTCTGTATGAGCTTGAAAGTCCTAAATAATAGCCTATTCACAAAATGACGAAGAGATATTTCAATAGTTTACACAAATGTCACATGGCAGGTTCATGACACTTGTCCAAGGACGTATATTTACGTCCTTGACTTGTCTAATCCTGCCTGTCCTGATCTATCCTGCATTCCTGGCATCAGACGAGATGCATCGCCACCTTGACTGACGAAACAAATTGAAAAGACAAATGACTGAATATTTGAGATTGTATGGTGTAAATCTAAATCAAAAGGGGAATTAAGCAACTTTTTATTTTTGATAACCGACTGATCATTATTAAACAGTTCCAGAACACTCTCCAAAAAGTTATGCTTAGACACACAGAAATCCCTACTGATGCACCGGGGTCAGCGTTACGGAATGCTACGACACCTCATTCCTGTCCTTTTATGGCGGATGTGTACATACGTTGCACGTCACTTTGTGGCGGTTCTCCTAGAGAGGAGGTTAAGATAGCATGTATACAGATACAGTACCTCTGTGTGTCCTCATTGTATCACAGGTTCCAATATATCATGGTACCAACGTTATTTCAAAGTTATTTTGAAGCCATCTTGAAAAATTAAATACTGTTATATTATGAATCCTAATCATACCTGTGATAAAAAAAAAAAAACTACAGTACCCATAGTGATAGTAGTAGTACAGGGTCATTCTCATACACCTGCATGTAACTGTGATAAAACTATATCTATTTTACGTAACCCTCAGGCCACTGTCTTCCCTGTATGACATTGAAATAAGAGTTATCATGTCTAGTTAATACATGTATGTGGAAGGCTTATCCTTGAATGCCAGCAAAGTAATTCCAGACTTTTACTTGGCTCTACTAGTCATGCTAGTATAGTGATTACTCTGAACAATTGAACTTCCCGTTTTGAGCAGTAATAATCAAACATGCCTGCATTTACATTGCACAACTCGTTCGCTATTGTGTGTATTTGTATCACCTGTAATTTACACTTGTGAGGATTTTGTCAACAGACAACCGGACGCAATTACCTTCCTAAAATATGCTATGTTGAACCAGACGGTTTACGATCATAACCATGATTTGAAAGATAATTACAGTAAGATCAACTGTTTATTACTGTACTCAGCTGACAAAGACTATGACAAATCCAGCCTGACCTTTCAATTGGTAGGCTGTCAGATACAAATCAAATCAAATATTTTATTATACCAATCATGGACCCACAGGGGGCAATGACACAAAACACATATGATTAAAAACATACATACAAACATACATACTAGCTTGAGCAAAATCAGATTGAATAAACTATGCATTATAACAACAATGAAAAAAGGTCAATCAGAGATTGCAATCCCCCTGCTCACCTTTTTTGGACCCATACTAGAGTTTGGTTTTGAAAATGTATATATAGGAATCACCAATATAAATTTAATTTAAAATTAAAGAGTTTTGCAGTCCTACTATTTGAAAACAATCACTGTTACTGTAAGGAATTGAAAAAGGTGTGGTTGCTAGGTTGAATTCCCAAAAATACTGGTCTTTGAGGATTTTAGGAAATTTACTCAAACTAGAGCAGAAGATTTTAGCAGTCTTTCTATTGAAAACAATGATTCATAATATGAGGAGTTGAAAAAGATATGGTTGCTAGGTAGAATTCAAAAAAAAAAAAAATAACAGGTCTTTGAGAGTTTCAGGAAATTAATCAAAACAGAATCAAAGTTTTTTGCAATCTGACTATTGAAAATGATCATCATTACTGTCAGGAATTGAAAAAGGTATGGTTGCTAGGTAGAATTCCAAAATATAACAGGTCTTTGAGAGTTTCAGGAAATTTACCAAAATCAGAATCAAAGTGTTTTGAAATATGACTATTGAAAATGATCATCATTACTGTTAGGAATGGATAAAGATATGGTTGTTAGGTAGAATTCCAAAAAATAACAGGTCTTTGAGAGATACAAGGAAATTTACCAAAATAAGAATCAAAGTTTTTTGCAATCTGACTATTGAAACTGATATTGATATTACAGTTCGGAAGTGAAAAATATATGGTTGTTAGGTAGAATTCCAAAAAAATAACAGGTCTTTGAGAGTTTCAGAAAATTTACCAAAATTAGAATCAAAGTTTTTTGCATTCTGACTATTGAAAATGATCATCATTACTGTTTGGAATTGAAAAAGATATGGTTGCTAGGTAGAATTCCAAAATTACAGGTTTTTAAGACTTTCAGGAAATTAACCAAAATCAGAATCAAAGTTTTTGGCAATCTGACTATTGAAAATGATCACTGATGAAATAGGGCATCAAAAAAGAAATGGTTGCGAGGTAAAATTCCGAAAAGCAGTCTGTGCCAAAAACTTTTTCGTTCACTAGCCCTTTAGGCCCTGTGTTGTACTAGCCCGAACTCAATTTCACTAGCCCTTATAGAAGATTCTTTGTTAATAAGGCACAATTTTAACTAGCCCACTGGGCTAGTGACTTCAAATTTTCACTAGCCTGAGACTGATTTTACTAGTCCCGGGCGTAGGGTTAGTGGCTAAAGGCACAGACTGGAAAAGTAATGGGTCTTTGAGAGTTTCAGGAAATTTACCAAGATAAGAATCCAATTTTTGAAGTTTTAGTGTTCATACTAGCTTGTGACATTAAAGAGGTGCTTAATACATGTATATGATCTCATGATAGAATTTCAAAACTTATTGGTCTTTGACATTTTCAGGAAATTTACCAAATTTGGCACCGATACCAAAATTCAAAATTCTTATCTTGGATTCTAAAAGCAATTCAAGTAATTCCCCATGAAAATGTAAACCACAAATGAACATAATACAAAAGTCCCAACCATATGCAGAGTACTTATTGTTTTAAGTTTTTTCATCCCTTAAGGGCATGCCCCAGGGGTCATACCAAATGTCCACTATCATTAGCAAATTAGATAAACATAATGGAACTCATAAAGAAAGTCTCAGCTTCCAAACATAATTACTTCAGAAGATTTCGCATATTACTGGATAACTCGAAATACAATTTCGCTCATTATTCCAGTCTGAGGGCAAATTTCAAAATTCTGAAACCTTTGGCACAGACAACCTTTATACTGTTACTTATACCCGTAAAACTAGGTTTCTGCAACTTAAGGTGTAAGAGGAGTTCTAGCTGAATGGTTTTTTGGACCCCCTAGAGGCCATGCCATGAGGGGTCATACGAAAATTCCCACGCCCTAGTTGCTACATAATATGTGAGTCGATTCCTTTCAACTTTCTAGCTCAAATAGCCTTGGAGATTTCTTCGATTATTGGATATCGCGAAAATTTGTTTTCGCCCATAATTTGCCCCTAGGGCGTTTGACAGAAACTCTGAGCCCCTAGCGTGCTAGTGCAGATCATACTCTAGTATGGTGCCAAGTTTCAAATTTCTACCTCTTACAGTTCCAGAATTATCGGGGAGCACTACACACATACATACGTACAGTACAGCCAGAGACTTACCATGATAAATCACTGTGATAGACATAACACTCAAAATTTTTAAATGAATATATTTTTTTCCTGATTGATTTATTTACATAATTTCTTTTGCATGTCATGTGGAAGACTGCATCACTTTCAATGCAAAAGAAAGCATGTTGATAGATCAAACAGAAAATAAGATGTACACATTTCACTAAGCAGAGTGATACATCTATCACAGTAAGTCTCTGGCTGTACTGTACTTACGTACATACATACATACAGACGTACTGCATTACGTAATCCCCCCACTTTCGCTAAGCGGGGGATAATTAGCTATGTTATACTTACCATCATGACCATCATCTATCAAAAAATGTATGTTGACCTGGTCCAGCAGTGGAACCTGGGTAACCTAAGACAGCCTTTCTGGGATAAAAGAGACTTCAAGTATATTATATATAAATAAATATATATTAAACAACACCACAGACCAAATTACAATGACTGTCATGAGGTTGTGTAGCTACAAGAGACACCAAGGGACGGTGCTCTAGGAGATGCAATCTGTTGTTTTTCTCCTCGTGTCAAATGTAGAAAAACAAGACCATAAACATTGTAGAGATTTTACATGGAAAATATAATTTTTTTTTTTTTTTTTTAAATAGATACAATAGATAGAGCAGAACATTTGTGCCCTTCTGGAGACCCTGGTGATACCTCCATTTGTGGACATGGAGATGATACTTTGTGTCTTTTGGTTTTCTTTCATAGTAACTGTCTATTTGTCACTGAAAAATTAAAGTTAAATCATGTTGAGTATTTATTCATGACTACATGTATTTGGTTACATCTTGTAGTCATTATTCAGTTTTGAAGTCAGCTTTGCATGCTGTGTGGAAGGCATATTCTAGACTTATAGTACTCTGGTACTACATGTAGAATAGCATTATTAAAATCAGCTTTCCAGTAAATGTTCTCTTTGCAACATGATTGGCCCTCATTTTGCTGTAGGAAGAAAGGTAAAATACGAGATTCTCATCTCCCAGCGAAAGGTTAACACATGTAAATTTATGTGCTATATAGTTTATTTGGGCTATACTGGCTAACCATAGTATCATGGTATTTAATTTTGAAGTTTGCATTTTAATTACATTGAAATAATGTTGGTTACGCAATCGAACATGCACTATATTTCCAAACAGGCATGACAGGATATAAATTTTAAGTGCCAAAATACTTTATTTTGAACATGTTGAAATGTCAATGTATATTTGTTCCTTGTAGCAAAAGTTCCTTGGAACAAAAATTATAAACATTAATTGGCATATTTCTTCTTTTTGAAACAATTCTTTTATACATGTAGCATTTATTTTGTTAGGAATAATATATGTATCTTTCGAACAAATTTTCTATAATACTTTATCCTTTTGGAACAAATATTATGGAGGAACAAATAGCACACGAGAGAAATAGTAATGGCAATTTAATTAAAAAGTGCACTTAGTTGAAAAAGAATTAACAGTAACTTTTGGTAAATAACACTGCAAATTGACAAAAATTTAGAGAGATTGAAGCCTAAAAAATCTTCAATTTTGAGCATGTTGAAGACATCAAACTCTCAAATGGTAAGTATATAAGGGTACATTGCAATCCAATAGTTTTGCTATTTACCAAAAATGCACAATGAATTAAAATTTTCTCTTTTCAAAAATAAAATTTTTAGCACTTCAAATATATCCCATTTGGGACATACATACACATGACATACTTAGTCTAGTAATTCTTAAAATGGATTATAAGATTTTGGATTGTGAAGAACCTTTTTTCTGACTGAATTTTATATTTATTTAAGGAAGTTTAAACAATGGTGAGGATTCTCAGTAATGGTGACATAGTAGCAGATGATGATCCAAGGGCACAACAAAGTTCCTCAAGGTCATCTAGTTCAACAGCAAGACCAAGACAGGTTTGTTCATTTTCTTTCCTGTAAAAGTGGTTAAGGGAATACATAATGATCCAAATTTTTGTGACATTAACAGTTGGTTTAAAGAAATGCATGCAGTCATATCAGAGAAAAAAATTAGTGCAAAAAAATATCTTGAAATTTTGTGAAAAAAATTGACATTTTTACGTATTTAATTTCCATTACTTATGTTATATTTTATATATATATGTACATGCTTAGTTATATTTGGTCAGTGAATGTGTCATGATTACATGATGAACAAATTTTAAAATATGGAAAAAAAGTTAAGCTGTATAACATCTATTTGAACATGATGAATTCAGGAGTTGGCTTGATACAGAACTTTGTTTAGAGGGCAACACCACTTTGGAACTAGAACACATGAAAACAGTAAGAAATTCCAATAAAAAAAATATAATCAGAAAGTGATTGTCAAGATGATTTCTCTTATTTCCGCTCATTAAATAGGGATACACTACCTAGAACAGGAACATTTATCAACCTTCCTTTTGCTTCAAGAAATAAAATATTTCTAAGCGTTGGAATTAAATTACTTTGTAATACTGAATTGAGCACATGTTTAATTTTTTTGCAGGGTTATATTAGACATGATGATAATGCCCATCAGCAGGGAGGAATGGGAGGACAAAGTGTGTCTGTATTCACAGTCGTCAATGAGAAACTTTTAGCCTTTGGACTTCCTAGATTTAATGTTGGACCATATGTGTTAGAACCTATTGTATATGTGGGTTTTATATTAGCTGGACTACTTATGGGTCTTCCTGGACTACTTTTTGCAGGTTTATTATTTTTTGTTTCACAGACAAGTGGATTGAGTGGAGGCAGAGGAGGTGCCAGGACAGGAGGGGGAAATCAAGGTGGAGGTCATAGACTTGGATAGTTTTACATAATTATTTTATTACATGAATTCAGATTTTCATGAGGGACAGATGAACCAATATTTGAATGAAAGAAATGGAGATGAAAAATGATATATTGATACAACAGAACAATGTAGATGACGTCCAGCATAAAAGCCGTTAACTAATGATATAATTTAAAAAAAAAAAAGGAAAAAGAGCTTGCATTGACCTTCTGGTTTTAACTTGATGATGTGACAATTTCTGAGCATGCAGGGGAGATAATTATAAATTAATTGAAATATGAACATACAAGTATTATGCTCATTGTCTTGTAACATTTGTAGCAGATAAGTTTGTATCTTTTGGAATAAGTAAACAAAAACATTTTCTTTGTTATGGTGGCATAGTTCTGTCCCCTACTTGTCAAATAATTAAGTAGACTTGTTAGATATTTATGTCCACATGTCATATGTGTCAGATAATTATGTTCACTTGTCAGATAAAAATTGTTTTATTATGTGGTCTATTGACCAGCTAACGCCAATGTCTGCCATCCAAAAGTCAACATAAATATCTAACAAGACTACATAATTATCTGATAAGTCGACATAAATATCTGACAAGTCGACACAAATATCTGACAAGTCCACATAATTATCTTACAAGTCAACATAGATAATTATGTTGACTTGTCCAATAATTATGTCGACTTGTAAGATAATTATGTGGACTTGTCTGATAATTATTTGGACTTGTCAGATATTTATGTCGACTTGTCAGATAATTAATTTATGTTGATTGTTGGATGGCAGACATTGGCGTAAGCTGGTCAATAGACCACATAATAAAATAATTTTTTGTCTTTCAAGTGAAAATAATTATCTGACAAGTCAACATAAATATCTGACATGTTGACATAAATATCTGACATGTTGGCATAAATATCTGACAAGTCTACTTAATTATCTAACAAGTAAGGGGCAGAACTATGCCACCATACTTTGGACCAAGAATTATTGGCAACAAGTTTCAAATAAATATTGACATGCAATTGTAAATTCCCCTTATATTAGTTGAATAATGTGTAGGTGAAGGACTATTGATAAATTTAATCACTCAATATGCTTTATGTAACTTGTGCCATGTGAAATTTTCATATTTCTCTAACAAATCACCAATATATTTAAAGTAAAATTGGATGATATTGTGTCTGGAGGGTATTAATTTCCTAATGTAGAATTTTGTGCAATTTTCTGTGTTGAAACAAAGCATTTTATTTTTTCAAATGTAAAATGAAATTTAGGGGTCACTGTTAAAGTGCAAAATCTTATAAAAAGAAAATTTATATGAAATTCTTTTGTCAAATTATCTCCCTTGTGTAATTTCTGTTTTCCTTTAAGGATGTTTGCTGGTCAATTTGGAAATAAAAAGGGTTTCAAATAAGTCTTCTGTTTGTTAGAAAACTGTAAAAGAAGTAATTTAAATGAAAAAAAATTGATAGGTTGCTTCTATATATTGTTTTTTAGATATAAGTGATTAAAAATTTGGCGGGAAACTGAACTCCTCTGAATTTATCATTGGTTTAATATAAGCCTTGTTTATGCATCAACGAATGTGACAGGATAAATTGGATTAAACCAAATTTTGTAAGAATACTCCTAAAGATGTATAAATTGAAATTATCAAACAAAATATGAGGGGTCGTTGACAAAAAATTATACTGCTTTTGAATGGATAAAACCAGATAAGTCCCAAAATCTGACAGAAATACCAAATGTGACCAGCGAACATCCTTAAACCCAGCAACAGATTTACAGGTTGAGTTTTTAGCTCACCTAGCCAAAGGCCATGTGAGCTTTTGCCATCACTCGGCGTCTGTTGTCCATCCGTCCGTTAATTTTTATTCAAAGATCTTCTTCTCTGAAACTACTGGGCCAATACTAACCAAACTTGGCCTGAATCATCACCAGGGTATGCTCTTTCAAGTTTGTGATTTTTATGTCCGTAGACCAAACAACATGGCCACTGTTACTAAAAATAGAACATAGGGGTAAATTGCCGTTTTTTGCAAATTACTCGAAAAACCATGACAGATATCAAAATTCTGACATGGTGGTAAAAATTATCAGCATGATGGAATCTACCTGCCCTGCAATTTTGGAGAATATCTGTTTACCCGTCTTGGAATTATTGCCACTTTTCCGTAAAATTTTCAGTTTTTCGTTACTTTTGGTCTTATATATTGAAAATGGTAGAAGATAGAAGTGAAGTCTTTATATTAAATATGGTCAGCATAGTAAGATCTACATGTCCGGCAATTTTTAAGAAATCTGAAAACCCTCATAGGAGTTGTTGCAGCTTTTCCTTTGAATTTTCACAATTTTTTAACGTTATTTTTATTTCAAAAACTGTTTGAGATAAAGGTTAAATGTGAATTGCAAAAGTGTTGAGGTTTTCCAGAACTACAATTCTACATATATCCAGCAGGTTCGCATCTCATTCAAGATGGCTGCCAGCGGGGGAAAATAGTTTAACAAAGGACCCTATGGGAAATGCATTCAAAGATCTTCTCCTCTGCAACCACTGAGCCAATGTGGACCAAATTTTGTCACAGTAGTCCTTGGGTGGTCCCCTTTAAAGTTTGTGATTTTAACGTTTGTACCTCATCCAAGATGGCTGCCAGCGTGGAGCACAGTTTAACGGTTCAAGGTAACTAATTATTCTAAAAATAGATCGGTGGGGCACGAAACTAGTCCTATAAAAAAAGTACCTCAAGTTTGGGCATGTCCCAGAAATTTCCCTTAGAATATACAGAAATTCTGCTTTTTGTTTTACAAAATGGATATAGTTCAGAAGATAAAACCAAACAAAGATACTAGTTAAAGCTATTTTGTGGTAGAGTATTGATACAGTATAGTCATTGGAGATCAAAGGGAGATAATTACAGAAAATCCATGTCAAATTTGGAGATGCTCAAAAGGGGCCATTTTCTGAAAAATCTAACCTGACATAGTACTCTGAAAATTTAACCAGTAATGTATGGCAACACCATCTACATGAAATCAGTTGTCATTAGTGGCAATGAAACATATGGAAATGGCAGTATGATGTCAAGTTTAGGGCATTTTGGTTGAAATTCTACATAAAAATAATTAGTTACTCGGAACCATATTGGGAGCCTCAATTTTTAAACTCTCCTGTACTGGAGATTAAAAATACACATTGTTTACACATGAAATGCAGACAATCGTGTCAGTTGGAGGCAATTATTAATAAATACCAGAAAATTCATACTGACAGAGGGTATTTTGGTAGCAAATGAGCTTTGTAGGGTATTTTGTCATGAATCAAAGACTCGTCAGAGAGCCTGAATGAATCGGTCTGTTTCTAGATGCACAAACATACAAAAAGAATCATTTCTTGCACTTCTGTTTAATGTTCTAAGGTTGACAGAGTAGCTGTAGCACTTATATTGGATAGTTCATAGCATTTTTAATGAAGTGGCAACTCGACATGTATCAAATATGAGGCTCTGCTGAGCACTTTCCACCAAAACAATATAGCATAATCAATGACAGTGGCATGTTTTGAAAGTAACATCTGATCTAAACTGCATTAACCATAGCATGAATATTAGTACAATTTGTTTTAGGTGTAAACAAGCATTGCAACCAATAAATTACACTCATAAAGAATTAAAGGAAACACAAATATAATATTTGTGTGTGAACATTTTGTTGAAACCTAAATTATTTGCAACTTGGAACAAAAAAAAATGGAGTTATCTCCCCTAGATTGCTGTTTTGTTTTGGTCTTGTATTTTATTTTTAGGAGGATTTACGGTACGTAAATCCTTCTTATGCTGTCGCTTTCTTCAGAAAAATCCCGGGTATGAATATGCACTTCGAGATCAAAAATCAATTTTTTGTGGCCGAATTCATTGCCAATTTCTTCTTTAACAGCTTTGTAAACTGCATAAGAAATATAACATATAAATGTAAGGCTTAAGCATAATTAAAATAGAACTGTCGAGGGAATATTTTAGCAGTTGACATGTGTCACTTGACAAGTTAATTATAGATAACTTCTCATATTACCGTAGTTGTAAAAATAATACTCAATTACCTGTGACCTGAATATTTGTAATGTTTCTGAATT
>MJUU01003811.1:62596-73578 GCA_002080025.1 Modiolus philippinarum | reverse complement strand
AGACTGAAAACAGTATACCCCCTATCCCTGATAGGGAGCGGGGGTATAACTATATACCCTTTGCAACTTTGTTGAGTTGGGTATAATAAAGTGATCATTAACATAAAGAACTGAATTGTCCTGAAGTTGCTGATAAACATTGCTTATGTTTAACCTATGAAAATTCAGTTCAGTTTCCCTCCAAATTTTTAATCACTTATATCTCAAAAATTACATCAGCAACCTATCAATTCTTTTTGCTTAAGGATGTTGGCAGGTCAATTTGAAAATATAATGCATTTTAACTTAAATCAGATTTCTAGTTAAAATATTTTATAAGAAGTAAATTTAGTGAATTAAACAAAAAAAGTTGATGGGTTACTAATGTCATTCTCGAGATACAAGTGTTTCAAATAAAGGGCTACGCCGAGCGCAGCACGATACTACCGCAGCATGTCGTCCACTGAAATTTGAAAAAGTGTAATTTAAAGTGAGTATGGACATAGGAAAGCTTATATCAAGAGGAATGCAAAGAAAAAAATCCCATCGAAATGCGATGAAAAATAAAAATTTTAGGTAATTTGCAAATTTGCAGTTTTGGCCCATGTGAACCCTTATAGCACGGAAACGGTAAGAGCTACGCCAAATCTGCTGACACACTACTGAAAGCTTGTATCAAGAGGAATCCAAAGAAAAAAATCCCATCGAAATCCGATAAATAAAAATTTCAGGCAATCTGCAAATTTACAGTTGTGGCCCCTTTGAACCCTTATCAGTTAGGGGTGTAACCTATTCAAGTTATCAAATGAGGTACTTTTGTGTAACTGAATTGAGTGATCATGTATTTCCAGCAATAACTTATTTAAGTTATCAAATGTTGATTTCTTGAAAATGTCAAACTTTGATTACAAATTTCTTTATGATAAAGATTTTTCTCAAACAAACAATAGTTTTTCCCATATGGTTTGGATCCTTAACTGTGTAATCACCTATCAATTATAAATGCACAAAGAGAGGAAATACATGCGCCAACCCCAATAAAGATTGGACCCTTGGGAAATTAAATCTCAATTATCTTTGAAATGGTTCATCAAAATCAATTAGACAGGCCATCATTAGATTGAGGTCAATTTGAACTACTTTATACATGTGTAATAATAGACTTAACTGTGACCAATAAGTAAGAATTTCAACAAAACTGAATATAATGTAAAAAAGACTTCAATAACTTAATGAAGTTATCAATAGAGTAATGTCCCTTGATTAACAAAACAGTAACTCATATAGGTTATTGCTTGATAACTGGTATAAGTTATTTAAGAAAAGTCAATTTCTCATAGTAACTCATTTAAGTGATTTTGGTGATAACTTATTAAAGTTGTACCCCTGACTGCTTATAGCTCGGAAACGGTAAGAACTATGCCAAATACGCTGACATACTACTGAAAGCTTACATCAAGAAGAATCCAAAGAAAAAAATCCCATCGAAATCCGATGAAAAATAAAAATTTTAGGCTATCTGTAAATTTACGATTTTGGCCCCCTTCGGCCCCTCATAGCTCAGAAACGGTAAGAGCTACATCAAATCCATTGGCATACTGCTAAAAGCTTACATCAAGAGGAATCCAAAGAAAAAAATCCCATAGAAATCCGATGAAAAATAAAAATTTTAGGTTATCTGTAGATTTATGATTTTGGCCCCCTTTGGCCCCTCATAGCTGGGTAAGGAAACAAGTTACCAAAAATGTAATAGTAGAGCGCTATGATAATTTTTCATAAGGAATCCTTTGGACAAAATTGCATCAAAATCGGACTAAAAATTTAAAAAAATGAAATTTTTGAAATTCGCCCCTTTTGGGCCCCATTTATCTCGTGAACGGTACATGCCACGTGAAATCCGTTGGCATATTCCAGATTGGAAATTTTCTAAGGAGTTTACTGAAAAAACCCCATCAAAATCTGATAAATAATAAAGATTCTACAGTCAAATATGTGAAAACAACCAATTTAACCCCTTTTGGCCCCTTTTTCTAAAATGGGCAGGAGCCCGGAACATAAAGCCTGGGCTAAAGCATGTGCCAAGAAACATCATACTAAAATTTGAAAATGATCCGTTCACTGGAACCAAAGTTATGCTGTCCACAGACACAAAAATACCCAATTTTCCCCTTTTTGGCCCCTTTTTCGGGTGGGGCCACAAACCCGAAATTAAAACCCGGGATAGCCATTATACCAAGAAACCATATACTAAAATTTGAAGATGATCCATCCACTAGAAACAAAGTTATGCTGGCCACAGACGCTGACGCCGACGACTGCGCCATACCATGATACGACCTCAAAATTTTTGCAGTCGTATGAAAATGGTGGGATACTGATCTCCTCTGAATTTTTCATATGTTTAACATGAGCAATGCTTATCCAATAATCATATAATAAATATGACAAAATAGCACCAATTGAATAAAATTTGGTCAAATGATATAAAATAAAGTTGTGGAAAAAAAATAGGGGGTCACAGGTAAAAATAAACAGCTGCGCCAAGTCGCATGATACGCCCATCGTCACCCCTTCAAAACTTTATGGGATTAAAGAATGTGGTTCTCAATTTAGAATACACCTATCACTGCCCAATTAAGCATGTTATCTCTTTAATAAATCAATCTGCAAAGTTTGAAGTGAGCTGATCAAACTATTAACCAGTTAGAGTGCATTATGTATAAAATTGCCTTAAATCTGAAAAATAAAGTCCCATAACTCTTGAAAGAAAAATAGAAATTTCATGAAAAAGTATACAGACCATGAAACCATCATATCCAATACCTGTACAAAGTTTGAAGTAAACTAGCCATAGGGTTGTCAAGTTAAAATAGACATGTGAAATTCAGGAATAAAGTTCCATAACTCTTGCAAGAACAAGAGCTGTCGCCGAATGGCAGCCAAAGATACCCCCGCTCATTGAACCCTGAATCGATATGGTAAGTGCAAAATTAAGTTGGTGTGGACACAATACAGGTGCAGACACAGTACAAGTGTGGACACAATGATATAATCTTCAAGAAAAAACTTTTCACAAGGGTTCCAATGAAAACACTCTGTCTAAATCAGACATATATAAAATTCACCCTTTTCAGCCTATTTGACATTTTATACATCTACATATAGTGTTCTTCCTTTGTCTAAAGTTTCATCAAAATCCTTCAAGTGGATTAAGAGGAGTTGTGNGTAAGAGGTAACCCATACGTAGGGAAGCAATGAAAACTCAAAGTTGAATTATCTCCCCTTCCTGGTTTCTGACAATAATTGTATGCCTTCATGCACATCTCCATATGGTGTTCTTACTTTGTGTAAAGTTTCATTAAATTCTTTCAAGTGGTTTAAGAGGAGTTGCGCAAGTGGTTTAAGAGGAGTAGCGCTTACGAGGTAACCAAAACATGGGGAATCAACGAAAAGTCGAAGTTCCATTTTCTCCCCTTCCTGGTTTTGAACAATAATTATATTTCTTCGTGCATATCTCCATATAGTGTCCTTCCTTTGTGTAAAGTTTCATCAAAATCCTTCAAGTGGTTTAAGAGGAGTTGCGCTTACGAGAAATGTGGACAGACGGACGGACGGACGGACGGACAGACGGACAGACAGACAGGGTGATTCCTATATACCCCCCAAACTTTGTTTGCAGGGGGTATAAAAATCAAAATTTCATGAAAAAGTATACAGATCATGAGGAGATCATACCCAATATCTTTACAAAGTTTGAAGTGAATTGGTCAAAGAGTTGTCAAGTTAGAGTGTGACATGTAAATAATTGCCTTAAAATTGACGATTTAAGTCCCATAACTCCTACAAGAAAAATCAAATTTTCACCAAAAAGTATACAGATCGTGAGTCCTTCATACCCAATACCTCTACAAAGTTTGAAGTGAATCGACAAAAGGGTAGTCGAGTTAGAGCACGACATGTAAGAAATTGCCTTAAAATTAACAAATAAAGTCCCATAACTCCTACAAGAAAAATTGAATTTTCCTGAAAAAGTATACAGATCGTGAGGCCATCATACCCAATACCTCTGCAAAGTTTGAAGTGAATTGGCCAAATGGTTATCAAGTTAGAGCGCGACATGAAACGGACGGACAGACAGACGGACGGACAATCGGACATTGGTATACCATAATACATGTACGTCAGTCATTAGACGGGCGTATAAAAATTATTAAAGTTTTTAAGAGGATAAAGCAAGAGAAGTCCCATAATGTGGCAGAAATACATAAATATAACCAGCCTATACCCTTAAATTACTTCTCAATTTTTTAAGAAAAAAATATGTGTATTTAAAATCCTTATATAGCTATTTATTGTCCAATTGAAGAGCAAACATGCTTAAAATCCTATAAACAAGGATTTTCATTTTCTCCATATGATCTCATATTTGATATGTTAACAAATGAAAATATTTTTCAAATTGCCAGGATGTCCTTCACTTCTCTGTATAATCAGTATCGTTCACCTGCTCCATTCAAAAACAAATATTATACTGTCACAAAAAAACTAGAGAATGTGTCTGTAAGCCACGGATGCCCCGCCAAAAGATTAATTGTAGAGGATAACCTAATCATAAAATGTAAGTCAAAGCCACTTAATTGTCATCAATGTGGGCAGTACTCGCCAAGGCAATTAATTTGATGAAATATCATTGTCCTATAATGTGTAGTTGTTGAGAAAATTGAACTTAAAGGCAAAACTTAACCAAACTCACTGAAGCATAAAATGTAGGTCAAAGCCACCTAATTGTCAATGATTTGGGCAATACTCATCAACGCAATTAATTTGATGAAATATCATTGTCCTATAATGTGTAGTTGTTGAGAAATGGACTTAAATTCAAAACTTAACCGAAGTCACTGAAGTGTAAAATGTATGTCAAAGCCACCTAATTGTCAATGATGTGGGTAGTACTCATCAAGGCAATTAATTTGATGAAATATTATTGTCCTATAATGTGTAGTTGTTGAGAAATGGACTTAAATTCAAAACTTAACCAAGTCACTGAAGCATAAAATGTAGGTCAAAGCCAAATAATTGTCAATGATTTGGGTAGTACTCGTCAAGGAAATTAACTTGATGAAATATCATTGTCCTGATCAAGGCAATTAACTTGATGAAACATCATTGTCTTATAATATGTAGTTGTTGAGAAATGGACTTAAAAGCAAAACTTAACCAGAGTCACTCAAGCATAAAATATAGGTCAAAGAGTCAAACTACCTAGTGAACAATGTAGTACTATCAAAGATCTATGTACTGACCTATTATCATTGTTCTACCTCTTACAGTTTCTGAGAAATGAACTTTAACACAAAACTTAACCGGACGTACGGACGTACGGAAGGACGGACAAGGGTAACACTATATGCCCCTTCCACATTCGTGGGTGGGGCATAAAAACAAAAAAATCTTTGAAGAAGACAAACAATGTTTTACCTGTAATGTTTTGGATATCCTGGCTTTAGTTTTAGAGTCAACCACAGGTCCACGAATCCTTCCTGATTTAGCCTTTGACCCAAGAGTTCCCATGGTGAAACCCAAATCCTCCTGATAAGCATCCTCTTCAATCTACAAGGGAAAAGAATAAGTATGAAACATTTACATTATATACACAACACTAAAAAAAATATCTATTAAATTATGCACATTAATTTCATGGAAATATTAAAACATTTATTTTGAAAACTCTGCGAGAACAAAAAGTACAATGGTAGTTTTAAGGCACTGGTATTTAAATCTAGTCTTTTATGATCACAATGACAAGCAAGATGTTTGCATTACAGACTGGATGGCAATAGGGAAATGTATAACAGGGAAATGTACATGTGTAAGGTGAGGAGGGGTTCAAAAATTCATATCAAGATGTGAAGCGTGAATAAAATTGGGAGTATTATATAACCTGGTATGCATTAGTGATATATGGTTCGTAAATGTACAAAGATAAAACTCAAACTAGGAGGAAGATTTATTTTCCTTCAAAGAACTTGCACCACTGTAATATTCTTTTTTAATCTCACATTAAGTTTGAACACATCAATAATTTACCATTGAATGAAATGGACATTCATGTAACAAGCCAGACTTGTAACAGATTGTTGATCCTTTAAAAGCATTTTACCACTTATGCAGTGGTGGCCTAGAACCAGTTTAACAAATGTAATTGTTTGATTTGAGGACAACAACTTATTTCAGGTGAATAACAAAAAAATTATTTCTCTGGGCTGAGAAACAAGTCACCAGATGTTTTGATATCCCTCTTTATACAAACATCCAAATTGCACCACAAAAATTCATTTTATTTAGCTAATACTAGAGAACACTTCTGTTTAACATTTATCATATTTGTACATTTTACACATATGATGTTTTTTTATCACATTTTATTCAAGTGGGCAACAGACAATAATATGCTAACAGTTTGCTACATAATAGCCAACTTTGACAGAAAAAAAATACTATCCATAAATTGATTGTACAAATGTATCTTATCCAATATTGAAATATTTCAATCTTTTGACCAATTCAGGTCTGTTGCCCTCTCAAACAAAAGTCATAAATGTATAACATCAAATGATTTTTAAAATGTCAACAATTTGTATATATCTCTTTCGCATCCATTTAGTATTTTAAATTTATATTTCTGTTGTTTTTTATTTAATTTTGGTGTAGGAATATAGCAGAAATTTGCATTTTCTTGATAAAACTACATACATTTTGTATTGAACCCTGTGTGTGTGAGATAGTTCAATTTGCCATTATCCCAGGCACCAATGTAAGTGCACTTTCTTTCAGACATGCAGAATGTCCAGGTACATAAATTCTCTAGTATATTCCATCAGAAGAAATACCCTTCAGGGATGACACTACTATATAATTTAGGGCCGCCTGGCGGCCCCATTCCCCTCTTGGCAGCCCCATTCCCCAAACAAGAGAATTCCCAATAGCGGCAACGATATTTACAAAATCCGGATTTTTTTCATTTCCTTCTCCGGTGAATCTTTCCTTCCGATCCGTGTCGCCTTTTGTAACAACCGGAAATTACTTAAAACATCGCAGTTAACATCCAGAAGTAACTAAATAATGCAAATTTATGCTATTTACTACCACCCCGAAGACGAACAAAATGTCTGAGATCGCAAATGTCCAACATAGAAACATCTTGAAAATCAGAGTGCGTAAAGTGAAATCGTGTTGCTATCGTTCCTTGTCGTGTCTAAATTAAAATTCGAGACTTTCAACCAGGACTTTCGAAATACGTGGTAACGTGAAAATGCTCCCCATTGCCAAAGATATGGTTTGCATTGAAATAAATATTGATTAGTTATAACTTGAAATCAGAGTTTCTGAAACTGGGACTTGGAACTGGTTGAGAATTTGCAACTGCACTTCCTGTGGGGGTGCTTTCATTTCTAGAAGTTTAAGTGAAATGTGGAAATGACTTGCTGTATGATTAATGAATGGATGCATAGTCATTTTATGGAATGAGGTATATATATATCATTGGGTATGAAGGGTTTGATTTTTGGTGATGATATTAAAATGTGTAAGTCATCTTTACTTGCAGACAACCAAAGAATTTCGACAGAATGTTGATTTGCTTTCATATAAGAAAAGAGCAATACTTCTTTCATTGATGATTTACTTGATAAAATTCAAGCCTGGTTTAATTTGAAAAAAAATATATAAAATATAGTCTTAATTTTGGATCTATTTAACCTGGATATGGGATGTTGTCTCCTTGACATTTACCCCATTTCCTTTCTTTTTCATATTCAAACTCTCATTATATTCTTGGTGTATACAACTGTATATTGCAGTATTTGATATATTTTCATTTTTTCCCAATCTAAGTTGTCGCGATGCAAAATTCCCAATTTGTTGGATGGGGGACCCATTTGAAAAGAGCTAAAATCATCCCTGCCCTTGTATATTTATATCTTGGAATTTTTGTCCTAGTTTATTTTATCCAATTGGAAAGAACACACTGTTACACCAACTCATTCCATATCCACTAGAAGATAACAATTTCCCAGTTATAGTGAAAGGGTCATTTATGGAAAACAGGGCTTCACTGAAACCCCCATTCATGGATAAATGATGAGTATGGATGTAGCATGGCTCGACAATTAGCAATGAATTCAGCTCAAACCTCTGCTTGGGGTCGCCTTGAACTTTGAGGTATGAGCATAGCTCATTGCTGAAGGCCTCATGGAAACTTGGGGATTAAGAAAAGCAATTAAAGTGTTGGTCCATTGCTTTGTTTTACCATGTATTTGTAGAGACTTTGTCTCATGTGTATTTACTCAATATCCCTTCATTACTTATTTTAGACTGGAGTTTGCTTCTCCTGCAGTGTTGAGTTAGTAGAAAGATTCCCAATGTGAGAGATATATGTTCCATATACATTTCAGTTATGGTGTACTTGTGCTTGAGAGATCTTCTCATATGGATAAACTATTTTACTTTCAAATTTCGACATTTTCATTTTTGCAATATCAAATTTTTATTCTGAAAACCTGTTTATTGTGCCCTGATCTCATGAATATATTATGCCAAGTTTTTTTTTTAACTTTTGACTTGATGAGTGCCCTGTGGTTATTGAAGCATTGTGATTGTTTTCTATTAGCCTTTTTGTCAGGCAACAGATGACATTGATTGTAAGAACACTTTGGCAGTTAATTTTATGTTTGTTGACAACCCAACAGTCCTGGAAAATGATGGGCATTGATGTAGCATTGCTCAACAGCTAGCAATGAATTCTGCTCAAACTGATGCTAGGGCTGTTTTTAACTAACTATGAGGTATGAGCAAAGCTCCTTGTTGAAGGCCTCATGATGACTTCAAGATGAAGAACAACAATAAAAGAGTTATTCCTCTGCTTTGTTATACATTAGAGAATTTCCCTCATGTACATTTACTCCATATCCCTTCATTTTTACTTATTTACCTCTCCAAAATTCATTCTGTTTGCTGCTTTAGCCATCTCTGACAGTCCTAATCTTTCTTTCATTTTCCTAGCTCTGAAATTGTTATTAATAGAGAGCATTATAAATTTTAAATTAAGAGAAAATCATACAATATTGCTAATGATTAAAAATATTTCCCCAGCCTTAAGAAATTTGAAATCCCAAGTTAAAATTTGCAAATATTCAATTTTGTGCACAGTATGGATTTCAATAATCTTTGCAAGGGAAAAAGCACTGGAAATTGTTCTAGGTGAGATTTGCCATATTAAAATGTCATAAAAGTTGTAAAGTCCCTTATCTCCATGAAAATTTTTTACAAATTAAACTGGTGGTATAGTATATACATCTTTAAATACATCATCACAACTAGAGCTGTCACAGGATAGCAACCAATTATGCCCCTGCTTACTGAACCCTGAATCGAAATGGTAAGTGAAGATTTAAGTGTGAGTGGACACAATACAGGTGTGGACACAGTACAAGAGTGGACACAGTACAAGTATGGACATGATGAAATACCTCCCCGTTTTATCCAGAAAATATACGGTTGAATTATCTCCCTTTCAAAATTTTGATCAGCAACCATATTTCCATGTGGTGAGCCCTTAAATCATTTCTATTGGTGGCAGGCAATCTTTCTGTAGTTTCATCAAAGTTGAGGCATTTTTTCATTTCTGCTTTTTTTCAGTTTCCATGATTAGTGATTATGTTGAAAATTCTGAGCCCAAAAAAAACATTTCTTTGGAGATTAGGCAACCTTCCAGTAAAGTTTCATCCAATTTGAGACACTTTGCATTTTCATGCCTATTTAAATTTCCATGGCAAGGGCAACCATTTTGAAAATTCTAAATGATGTGTGTGTGTACATCTACTCATTATAAGTTAAGATTCCTTTGAAGTTGTTGAAATTTGCTTGCAAAGTTTCTGAATCACATCAAGAGTTGTGTTTTTATTAGTACGAACAGACAAACAAACGAATAGGCGAATGGACAGACAAGTGTAAAACAATATGCCCCCTGACTTTTGATCGCAAGGTATAAAAATCCTACTAATTTATTGAAGCAAAATTGTAAAAAAATGCTAAAAAAGTCTCAAGTCATCAAATAAAATTAATTAATCAAAATAGTGATGTGATATGAACTAGTACATATATGGTGACAAATAATCTTAAAAATTTATGAACGATTTCTCAAACCAAACAAACTATATAAGTGGAAATGGCCTATAATGAACAAATGGTAATGCAGAATTCTAGATGTCAATAGAGGAAATCAGCTAAAGAAACGAAACAGAACCACCACTTTTAGTCACAATAGATTGGGAGGGGTGGAATAAATGACACAAAATTTTTGATAGGCATAACTTGGAGACAGAATAATTACCTTTCCCTGTCTAAAGGTATTGGTTGTTATACAAATATTGGTCACACTTCCAAACTACATGTGTAGGCACATATGGCAATGTTTTCATGTGCCTGTCACCTGCTTTTTGCTGACAAATTTACTCTGCTATTAGCACAATGAAGATTGATTGATATGAGGTTTAATGTCACTTTCAGCAGTATTTTAGCTATTTTTAGTGGTGGAGAAAGCCAGAGTAACCGAAGAAAACTACAAACCTTGGGCAGGTAACTGACATACCTTATCACTTCCGATTGTAAGTCAAGAGCACCCATTTTTATACGACCGCAAAAATTTTTGCGGTCGTATATTGGTATGGTGTCGTCGTCGTTGTCGTCGTCTGTAGACACTTTAGTTTTTGGTCAATAATTTTAGTTCCAGTACATCAATCCTTATGAAATTTTAACATAATGTTCTTTGGTACAAAAGGAAGGCTTGGCTCAGTTTTGGTAATTGTGGCCCCAACCGTTTTTAAAAAAGGGGCCAAAAGGGGTTAAATTGGGTGTTTTCACATGTTTGTTTGTAGAATCTTTATTATTAATCGGATTTTGATGGGGTTTCTTTCAGTGTGCTCCTGAGGAAATTTCCAATCTGG
>MJUU01003811.1:47298-62272 GCA_002080025.1 Modiolus philippinarum | reverse complement strand
GTATGCCAACGGATTTCACGTAGCATGTACCGCTCACAAGATAAATGGGGCCCAACAGGGGCAAATCTCCAAAAAAAGAAATTTTTTATTTTAAGTCCGATTTTGATGCAGTTTTTTTTAATGGATTCCTTGTGAAAAATTAATGGCGCTCAACTATTATATTTTTTATAACTTGTTTCCTTTCCCAGCTATGAGGGGCCGAACGGGGCCAAAATTGGGAATTTGCAGATTATGTCAAATCTTTATTTTTCATCGGATTTCGATGGGATTTTTTTCTTTGGATTCCTCTTGATCTAAGCTTTCAGAGGTATGGCAATGAATTTGGCGTGGCTCTTACCGTTTCCGAGCTACAAGGGGTCAAAGGGGCCAAAATTGCAATTTTTCTAAATATATGTCTTAACTTTATTTTTCATCAGATTTCGATGGAATTTTTTTCTTTGAATTTCTATGGATGTAAAGTTTTAGTTGATAGTACATATTTTGCATAGCTCTTACGTTTTTTCATCAGTAAGTGATCAAAAGGGTTGAATTTTTCCTTTTTTTGTTCCTAGGTTAATAACTGTGTCAAGCTTCTTTTTGTGTCCATCTAATTATTGTGTCAAGCTCTTTACTGTGTCCACAGTCACTTTAAACTACTTTTGTTGAAATTTCAGTGGTCGACATGCTGCGGTCGTATCATGCTGCTTGGCGTAGCCCTTTATTGTAATGTACAAAGCAGGGTGCGAACTCACACTGCAGTGGTGATAGACTAAAGTGGTTGTATAGGTAGTAGAACTACCTTACGGCTATTCCATTAAAAAGAATGTACCAGGGTATAAAGGCAGAAATGAAAATTCTTGTTGGTTCTTGTCGATTTTGTATCTTATTGCTATACTCATATTTGTCCCTTACCTTTGGTTGTGGGGGTAGTAGAAAATTGCCTTCCGACCCTGGTACATGTATTTTAATGGAAAAGCCTTTAACCACTCGGCCACCCAGGCCCTCAGCACAATGAAGATTTTGGTTGAAAATTTAAGAAAAACAACATGACAATGTATAGCTATTAAATGAGTCTTCTTCTTTTAATCTTACAGAGAACCTTTTATAGGTTGTAAAAGAATAATGTGGCTGACTGGTAGGTCTTTAAAAGTAGACAATACAATAAGTGATGTTGTTATACCAAATCTATTTAGAAGTATTTCAATTGAAGTTTCATATGTAAGAAGGCTTGATATTATAGTCAACGGAAATTATGTCCTTAGCTAGCTGTCAGTAACTGCGAGCATTTGTCCAGACAGTACCTGTGTGTATTGTCTTCATGTTTTATGTACTTCATTGTAAGGGTACTCCTCTTGATAAGTTGGACTTTTTTACTGTGAGTCTATTTGTGTATTTATTTTTTAGCCATTCACCACACATAGGGGGAGGGTTTGGATCCAGAAAACGAGTTTAACCCCACTGCAATTTTTGCACCTGTCCCAAGTCAGGAATATATTGGTCATTGGCTTGTCCTAATAATAATAATAATAATAATAATAATATTCTTTATTTCAAGAGGGCTACACAGTTAGTAATACAACTAATCTTCCCTGAGGCCCTCACAAGATAAAATAAAAACAAATTAACAATAAAATGCATTTTACAATATACAATATAACAATTATAATTGTTCAGACTGAGAACTCAACAAATAGTCTTTTATTTTGCACTTAAAAGAATGAATATTAGGTGCATCACGAATAGATTTTGGCAGATCATTCCACAAGGATGGTCCTGAATACATGAACGATTTTTTAAATAATTCTAAATTGGGTTTTGGAAGAGAAAGATTTCCTTGTATAACACTTCGAAGAGAATATGGATTATTTTCTGAGACATATTTGAATTTATCAACAAGATAAGTTGGTGCATCATTTTTGATATATTTGTATGCAAGTATGCATTTATGATACTTTATTCTTTGGTCAACAATCAGCCACCCAAGCTGATTAAACAGGGGTTTTGAAGGGGCAAAGGGGTCTGTGTCCAGTATTACTCTAGCAGTTCTTTTCTGCAATTTCAAAATTCTATTTAATTCCTCGTTATTACAGCCACTCCAAGTTATGCAACAGTAATCTATCAGGGGAAGAATATATCCATTGTAGAAAAGTTTTCTTGCATCGAGATTTAAATATTTTTTAATTTTTAAAAGAAGATAAAGTCTGGATGAAATTTTAGCACACAATGTGTCAATTTGATGGGACCAGGTCAAAGAAGGGTCAATTTTGATACCCAAAATTTTTTCACACGTAGAAATCTGTACTGTTTCATTATCAATAGTAAGAACACTTTCATTGTAATAAGGCATAACTTTTTGATTTGTTCCAATGACCATGTATTTAGTTTTACTTGTGTTAATGAACATATTATTGTCACTACACCATTCTTCAACACAATGCAGATCCTCTTGTACCAAAGATTGTAGAGTATTAAAGCATTTTCCTGATAGGTGCAAAGAGTCATCAGCATACAAATCAAAATTGCAATTTTTTGTATATAAAGGAAGGTCATTAATATATAAAATAAACAATAGAGGGCCTAGTATGGAGCCTTGAGGGACACCAAATTTGACAGACATTTTGTTAGAACATGAATTGCCTATATGTACTTGTTGAGTTCTGTCCTGGAGATAAGACGTGAAAAATAAAACAGTCACATCACTGAAACCATATATAATCAATTTTTTACATAATACATCATGATCACCTGTATCAAAAGCCTTTTTAAAATCTATTAGTACAGACAAATTGATATTACCATTATTCATTTCTTGTAACCATTCCTTGTCTTCTTACAAAAATTTTAGTTTCTTGATATTTGGGTTATTGGATGTGGTTTGTTTCTATTGATTTATTCACTTTTTTACCTTTTTGGGGCCATTTAGGGCTTGCTATATGGTGTGAGGTTCCTCACTGTGTTGAAGACCGTACGGTGACCCCTAGATGCTTTGTTTTGGATCGTTTTAACCTGGATATGGGATGTTGTCTCATTGACATTTACCCCATTTCCTTTCTTTTTCATATTTAATCTTATACCCTAATTAATTTCAAAGGACAAAAATATGTAATCATGGTACTTATTTAAAGACAATAAGAAAATACTTCTACCAATATTATAATTGGGGGCATAATCTAAAATATGGTCTAACCTTCTACCACCCCTTTTCTTTTTTGGCACTTCAATAGGGGCGGGCAATGCTTTCACTTGTTTAACTGGAGGTGGTTCTTGAAGTTTGTCTAATTTTTGTTCAATTTCTGCTCTAAGTTGATCTCCAACTTTCCCGTCAACACTTTCATGAAATGCATCAACACGAGCTGCCAAAGTACACTTAGCTGACACCAACCTGGCTGCCTTCTTTCTGAGATCCTGACAAAACATCACATGTATAATATTCACATGCTTAAAGTATGTACGTGTTATAAAGTCTGTGTTCAATGTTTTTTACCATTTTTTCATTTACAAGATTATTTACAAGAAAAAAATGGCATTAGTTTCACAGAGAAATTATATACATTGTCTGCATTTGGTTGTAGTATTTCAGCTTACTGAAAGTTAGTTCTCCATAAACTTATGCATAGGTATACATATAAATCTGTCTGACATTTCTAAGAAACTGAATGTTTAGTGTGTCTTCTGTTTTTCATACCCATCTTTGATATGTCTTGCATAAAAATGGTCTGAATAAATTATACTACATGTATGATCAACTTACCTGTTACATCTATAATAGGTAATTAAAATCTATTTAATTATCGTCCCTGATTTACCTGGAATAAGGTAATTCTATACTGCTAGAAAAACATGAAGCTTCATGTGTTGTCCTGACAAACATCCACAAAATCATACCCAATTTTCAAGTTCCAGCAAACAGGAAGTTGATATCATAGAACAAGGAAAAATGCATACAACACACAACTCATTTTCTTCTCCGTATTTAGCCCGGTAGTACCCTAGTCGAAGGCCATATAGGCCGAAACGTTGGGCAGTCTTCCCTCCCTCTTTTTCCATTTTTGTCATTTTTATGTGTTTTTTAATTTGTACACTTTGTGTTGTTTATCTTTTAATCGTGGCCTACTATACCATTTTATTTAGTTTCATAGTTAATTTGTGGCCATCACACAACATATTTATATTTTTATCATTAAAAGATAGCTGCATATCAAATTTAAAATGAATCCCTTCCAACAGAAATTTGTGAAGAACAATATTTTGACAGAATAATGGAATGATGGACAGATGAGCTATACCCCTCACTCATCAAGCAGAGGTATAAAAATTCATGTTTTGAAATGTCATCATGTTACTGAAAAACTAAGGAATATCATACATAAAATCAGTCTGTGGTTTATCTTGACATTTCAGGGGCACCTGACAAAATGAGAAAAATACCTTGTAATCTGTTAATTTTGATGCTGTGTCAAATCAAAATACACAGAAAAACACACACAGACTCTGACTAAATGAATACATTTCACTAAGTACTCAACTTCACAGGAGTGATGCTCAAGCAGAATATATTTATCTCCAACTTAGTGTGTAATACATGACATTCCATTTAAAATATCTATTTATACAATCATGAGCTTTAAGCACTTATTACTACTTTAGAGACTTACAGGAGGAGTTTTCTGTACTGTATCACTGTAAAATATAAAACCTGTATGTGGCATGATAGCTGCCGTGGAGAAACCTGACAATGTCCTTTTCTGAGATCCAAGGATTAACACATTACATGCTGGCATCTTTGATAAGTTTGTTAGTCCCCCAGCCACACCTGAAAGACGAGTGTAATATACATGTACATTTGTCAATGATCAAATCATCAAATGTTCAGTTATATAAATACATTACCATGTAGTATTTATTGCAAAATAAGAATTTCTGCTTCTGATTTTTAAAGCAATTAAGACATTAAAATTATCATATTAATTAATATGTTTTATTTTATATCAGATTTAAATAATCTTCTCTGATTGTTGTAGAGGTGATCAGATGGTATTCATTAATCTATGGTATTTAACCTATCAGTCAATATCACGATATTGACCGGTCCCAATTTTCTGATACTGACTGGTAGCTTTAATTGTGCTTTATGAATTTGTATTCACAATAGAGTTGTTTTTTCAACAAACAAACTGAAGTGTTTAATGTGACTATAATAGAATTGAAATTTCCAAAACCTTTTAATATTTGCTCATTTTTTTATGCACCTGCTTTTTTCTTTTGATAAGTTAAAGTAATCAAAACAAAATGTGATACAATATAGAAATAACAGATCTGCAAAAATTTTAGATGACTTTGGTATAGAGTACAAGTACAGATTGTTTTGTTTGATTGATTGTTTGACTTCTTCATTGAAAAAAAAGAAAGATAGGTAAAAAAAATCTTAAACAATTTATGTGAATGACTTTAAACAGGGCATGGTTTCAACTGATGAAAAATAAAATGTAAATGTTGTTCAATAAAATAAACACAATAGTTACTTATATAGAGAGAATTATCACGATATAGACTGCCCTAGGGATAAGGATATGGACTGCCACATGGATAATACCCTGGCCTACGGCTCGGCCATTATCCAGGTGTCAGTCCATATCGCTATCCCTCGGGCAGTCTATATCTTGTGATAATTCTCTCTATATAAGTAACTATCATATAATTAGATCATTCTGTTACCATAATAGCTTCCAAACTATACATAACAGCACTGCTTACCCATTAATTTGGCTGCAATTGACGCCCCAACCATTATTGACAGGTTTGGTGCAATAAAAGACATCCTGGATTCCACATACTCAAATATCTTCATTTTAAAACCATGCAACTCAACAGCCTAAATTCAAAGAAATTGTTATCAATACAGCAAGCTACAAGTATACACAATATATATAACCTCGGAATCAAAATTTTATGTATTTCAAAACAACTTGCTACTCACATTATTCTATTTGGTAAACTTCAATTAACACATTGCAGCATTTAATATTAGTTTTTTTAACGGGCATTTCAATATTTAGTATTTTGCATTAATGAGCTGAAATCTACATCAAAAGTGTCAAGTCTTTTGCTTTCTCTGATGCTTTGGATATTTTTCACAATTTCTTGAACATCAAAAACTTGTCAGTAATATGTTGGTCATTGGCTTGTCCTTGTTTTCTTATAAAAATTCAGTTTCTTGATATTTGGGTTATTGGATGTGGTTTGTTTCCATTGATTTTATTCTTTTTTTACCTTTTTGGGGCCATTTAGGGCTTGCTATATGGTGTGAGGTTCCTCATTGTGTTGAAGACCGTACGGTGACTCCTAGATGTTTTGTTTTGGGTTGTTTTAAGCTGGATATGGGATGTTGTCTCCTTGACATTTACCCAATTTCCTTTCTTTTTCATATTGATTCAGTCTATTAATGGGAGGATTGAATCTCTGAATATCCAGATAGGTATTTCTTGGAGAGTATTGCTGAACCAATTTTACTCAAAAGATGTCAGCAGGATGCAAGCATGAGTAGAAATTGGCAATACAGTCCAAATTTGATGGCTCAAGCATCTAAGGGACTGAATGAAACTCTTCAAGCTACCAGGATGTTTAAGTTAACTAGGTGGAAACCTGAGCAAGGGAACTACAAAAAGGTTTTACAACATCAATGGTGTTCAAGCCTTGAAGTTTGAGTCAATGAAATTCAACTGTACATTTCTTAATGTTATACTAGAACAGTGAAACATTTGAATGCTAGTTGAGGATAAGAATACTGTAAACCGGGAAATTTTAGTTCGCGCAGTTTTGAATTCACGCTGCCAAATTGTTGACCATTGACTTCAATAATAGACAAGTATATTCGCGTCGTTTTATTTTCGCGCTTCCATTCCAAACGCGAAAATAAAACTGCCGCGAAAATTTCCCGGTTTACAGTAGAAAAAAGAAGGGAAACAGGGAATGTGTTAAAGAGACAACGACCCAAAGTGGAATAATAACAACTCAAAGCCACCATAAGATCTTCAATGAACGGTGAGAAAACCCCACACCCAACGGCAGGTCCGAGTCGGCCCCTGAATAAAGAGTAATCAAGTTCAGCGAATAAACATCATCCTAGACTCCTATAGACATAAAGTAAACTAACTAGAAAAAAGACAAGACACACAAAGGCTTAATAAATTTCCTGACTTAGGACAGGCCCAAACCTGTTGCGGCAGGGTTAAACTAGTTTTATTGGGCCTAATTGACTCAGGATTTGATTACACACCAGGAATTTTGTGTATACCATAACAGATAAAAATCAATCCCATTGATTTTTTACTAAAATAATTACCATTTTACATGCTTCCATTACAACTTTCAATTCTTCTTCTGTCAACTTTGTTCTAGAAAGAAAATTATAACAGTTAGTAAAACATTGTATTAATACATCAGAAATAGTGTCCAGAAATGCAATACATGTCTATAAAATGTCAAAAATTTCATAAATGATAAGGCCACATCAAATAAATTTGTATATGGCATATATAAATTTTGTAAATATGATGAGTAAAGGCTTTGCTGAAGTCTCCCGGATATTTACAATATTTTTCAACAACAAGAGTTGTAAGAAGACAACATAGCTCGCCGGGGATTAGAGTGGCCTCAATGCACAATAAATTTGAAAGTTATACATTTTCATAATTGTGATGTTTTGGTTATTTTAAATGTGATACAAGAGAGTCACATGTCAAATAGGAACTCCCTTCCACTAAAAGAATTACTTTTAGAAGTAAGGTAAAAGTTTTAAAAAATGTGCCCTCAGGGCAAGGTCAAAGTTAAAATGTCTACAAATATGGTAACATCAGAAAGTTCTCATCACAAGAAAGTCACATACCAAATATGAACACCGTATCACTAAACAACTTAATTCCAGAAGCAAGATAAAGATTTCTAAAAAGTGACACTCAAGGCAAGGTCAAGGTCAAAATGTCTACAAATATGGTACCATAATAAGGTTTTCATCACAAAAAAGTTGCATACTAAATATGAACATCCTACCACTAAACAATTAATTGTAGAAGTATGTTTATAGTTTTTGAAAAATTGCCCTGAAGGCAAGGTCAAAGTCAAAATGTCTACAACTATGGTACCACTAGAAAGCTCTCACCAAAAGAAAGTTAAACATCAAATACGAACACCCTACCACTAAAAGTCTACCTTCTATAGGCAAGGTTAAAAGTTTTTTAAAAATTGCCCCAAGGGCAAGGTCAAGGTCAAAATGTCTACAAGTATGGTACCAGAAGAAAGCTCTCATCATAAAGAAGTAACATACCAAATATGAAAACCCTACCACTAAAAGCCTACCTTCTAGAAGCAAAGTTTAAGTTTTTAAAAATTGCCCTCAGGGCAAGGCCAAGGTCAAATTGTCTACACTATGGTACCATTAAAAGGAAGTTACATGCTACATATGAACACCCTACCACTAAAGGCCTACCTTCTAGAGGCAAGGTTAAAGTTTTTTAAAATATAGAAAGCAGCCACAGCCTGGTAAGCTCACTTCGTTGCGCAGCATTGTCACATGTGGGACATGTCAGTAAACAGGAATGGACTATAATCATTCTTTTTAACAAATTTAGTCATGCATAAAATGTAGTTTACAGACTGAATCCCGAGCATGCATTTTTGTTGTTATCCCAAAATGCATCATACATACCAATATTGATGCTGTGGTACATGTCAGTAAGCGGGAATGGACTTTTACCATTCTACCTAACCAAGTCACTCATGCGTAACATGTAGGTCACAGACAGCATCCGAAGCATGCATTGTTGTTATCATGCAAAAATGCATCATACAGACCACTATAGTTGATGTGGGCCATGTCAGTTAGCAGGAATGGACTTTAACCATTCTACCTAACCAAGGCGCTCATGTGAAACATGTAGGCCACAGACAGCATCCGAAGCATGCATTGTTAGTGTCATCCCACAATGCATCATACATACCAATATGGTTGATTTGGGACATGTCAGTAAGCAGGAATGGACTTCAACCATTCTACCTAACCAAGTCGCTCATGTGTAAAATGTAGGTCACAGACAGCATCTGAAGCATGCAATGTTGTTGTCATCCAAAAATACTTCATGCATACCAATATGGTTGATGTGGGACATGTCAGTTAGCTGGAATGGCCTTTAACCATTCTTCATAACCAAGTCGCTCATGCAAAAAATTGTAGCTCAGAGACAGCATCCGAAGCATGCATTGTTGTTGTCATCCCGAAATGCATCATACATACCAATATAGTTAATGTGGGACATGTCGGTAAGCGGGAATGGACTTTTACCATTCTACCTAACCAAGTCGCTCATGCGTAAAATGTAGGTCACAGACAGCATCTGAAGCATGCATTGTTGTTGTCATCCCAAAATGCATCATACATACCAATATGGTTGAGGTGGGCCATGTTAGTTAGTGGGAATGGACTTTAACCATTCTACATAACCAAGTCGCTCATGCGTAAAATGTAGGTCAGAGACAGCATCCAATGCATGCATTCCAGTCGTCATCCAAAAATGCATCAGGCATACCAATATGGCTGATATGGGGCATGTCAGTAAGCGGGAATGGACCTTAACCATTCTACCTAACCGGACGCAGACACGGATGTCTACAAAGATGGTACCATTAGAAAGGTCTCATCATAAGGAAGTTGCATACCAAATATGAACACCCTACCACTAAAAGCCTACCTTCTAGAAGCAAGGTTGAAGTTTTTTTTTAAAATTGACGTTAGGGCAAGATCAAGGTCATAATGTCTACAAGTATGGTACCAAAAGAAAGCTCTCATCACAAGGATGTCACATACCAAATATCAACATCCTAGTTCTTCAGGTCTCCATTCCACAAGCCAAGTTAAAGTTTTGCTGACGCCAACGACGCCAACACCGAGGGTATGACAATAGCTCTCCAGACATTCGTCCCAGCGAGCTAAAAAATGAATTAAAAGACTTTAAAATTTTTAACTTGACAGATAATGAATTTGTAACTGAATCTAGGATTTTTCATTTGTGTTCTGAATGACTTGTTTTCTTCCATAATCACTTTGTTTGAGGGCTGTTCCAGAAATAATTGTGTGTGTGTGTGGGGGGGGGGGNNNGGGGGGTTGGAAGGAACTTCAATTAAAATTTGAAGGGTTGAGGGTATATTGGAGATGTTCACTATAGAAACGCATAGAAAAAAAATTAAAATTTCATGCATGGTGGGTCCTTTTTAAAAGTGCCTCCCCCCCCCCATACAAATAATTCTGGAATAGCCCTGATATTTATTGAACAAGGGATCTGTGAGCCAATGCTCACTAGAAATACCCTGCTCTCAACTTCAAGCATCTAATAGCCTACCTAAGTTGGTAAACAAAATGTAGTTCCCCACAAGTCTTAAAATGCATCCAACAATATGGCAGGACTATACAAAGCTTCTGACAATATTTCAAGTTAGAATCATTTACCATTGCAGAGAAAAGCTTGACGGAAATTGTGACAGACTGACTGAATGTTGAAAAAGTGACTAAGTGGGTAAACAGGAAGTAGTATCTGGACAGGTCTGAAAATGCATCCCACAATATGGCATGACTGTACAAAGCTTCTGATAAAATTTCAAGTTAGTATCATTTACCATTGCAGAGAAAAACTTGACGAAAGTTGTGACGGACAGATGGAATTTTGAAAAATTGACTAAGTTGGTAAACAGGAAGTAGTATCCTGACAGGTTTGAAAATGCATCCAACAATATGGCATAACTATACAAAGCTTCTGACAAAATTTCAAGTTTGTATAATTNTCGATATCTATTGATTAAATCTCCGCACGTCAAAGTATTAATTTCCGCGCGTCAGTATTAATCTTGGCACGTCAGTCTAAATCTCTGGTGGTCAGTCTTAATCTCTGGCGGTCAGTATTAATTTCCTTGGCACATTATTAATCTCTGTGGAAAAGTATTAAAAATTAATAACGTGCCAAGGAAATTAATACTTTTATATCTCTAGTGAAAGCTTCTGACAAAATTTCAAGTTTGTACCATTTACCATTGCAGAGAAAAGCTTGACGAAAGTTGTGACGGATGGACGGACGGACAAAATTTTGAAAAATTTACTAAGTCGGTAAACAGGAAGTACTATCCCCACAGTTCTGAAAATGCATCCCATATTTTGGCATAACTATATAAAGCTTCTGACAAAATTTCAAGTTTGTATCATTATTCATTGCAGAGAAAAAGCTTGATGAAAGATGTGACGGACGGAATGACGGAATGACGGACACGGGTAAAACAGTATACCCCCTTCTCCTTCGGAGCGGGGGTATAAATATTTCATGAAGTATTGTAAAATCTGTCATATGTGACCATCCTAGGGATTCTGAAAAAGACCATATTACACAGATGGTTTCTTAATTATACAATGAAATAAATAATTCAATTTGCATAAGAGAGGGGTCCCATAACAAAGGAGGTCACTTAGGCAGGTCTAACTATAACATTATAATTTGACACAATTTTGTATGTAGTAAAACTTCAATGGTTCAAACACCCAAGGGACTGTTGAAAATAGTTTGAGCTGGACGGGTGTTTGAGCTGGACAGGTGTTTGAGCTGGACGGATGTTTGAGCTGGACGAGTGTTTGAGCTGGACGGATGTTAAGAGCTGGATGGGTGTTTGAGCTGGACGGGTGTTTGAACTGGACGGGTGTTTGAGCTGGATAGGTGTTTGAGCTGTACGTGTGTTTGAGCTGGACCGGTGTTTGAGCTGTCAAGGTAGTTTGTGTTATTGCAGTTGGAGTCATGGAAGTTCAACTGTACTTGGTATGATCTCCAGAATTATCATTGTCTTGCCCTCCTGTAACTTTCCTTACATGAAATCATGATGGTAAAATGTTCCTTCACACTAATTACAGGTCAGATCAGGGACTTTCCAAAGTTAAAATGATAAAGAAATGTTGCTTGACAGTGGCGGATCCAGATTTTCCGGTAAGGGGGACGGTGTTGTCCCGGGCCCCCTCTAAATCTGCCACTGTTTGATAACTCATCTTTATTTTTTTATTGTTAGAGGATGAATTCATGGCTGCGGTTGGTTTATTGGAGATTTACATACAGCTGCCAACTATTTTGTGAATCTGTTACCCAAAGAGTAGCATAAAATAAACAAAAAAATGGTGACGGACAGACGGACAGGCTGATTACTATAGGGCGCTGCCATTTCATGGTGGGGCTCTAATAACAAGACCCATATGTAAATAAATTTGAAACAACTGCCATCCATGAATTATTTTGATTCTTATAAGACATTAAGTGCCAGTTCTATGGAGTACAATGTAATGACATTCATAACATAAGCGTTACTGATTTTCTTTGTGCACAATATATATATTATGATCAACTACTGTATAGAGCTTTATGTTCGTGGTACAAAATTTTCGCGGTTTTCAGCATTGAATTTATTCGCGGGGTTTTATACTCGCAGATTTCTAATTAAAGTCATTATGTTCATTTATTTTAAGGTTAACAGTAAAATATTCGCAGGTACAAATTTTTTGCGGTTATACAAAATGTTATAGTTTTAAACGCAAATAGCGCGAAAATTAATACCCCATGAAATATAACAACCACACAGTATTTCAGTATTAAGACTGTAAACATGTCACTCATAATGTTAGTGGATATTTATACATGGCTTGTCATCATGGTTGCCATATGCATTGTTACCATTTTTGGAATAAATTGTTAATTTTTCATTTTTGCTTTAATTTTATCTACAGTCAAACCTGCCTCAGTGACCACCTGTATTAAGTGACCTCTTGTCTTGTGTGTCTAAGTTTTCTTTATCTCAATGTAGTGATTTTCAGTTTGATTTAACCTGTTTAAAGTGACCATCTGTCTTATGTGACCCTTTTTCAGAATTTCCACTGGAGGTCACATAAGACAGGTTTCACTGTAGTTGTCTGCAAGATTTCATCTTGCACTGTAAGTTCAATCTGAATGTTAAAACTGTGTGGTGTATGTACCTAGCCTTGACTGTACTACATGTATGATATAATTTTTGACAAGAAGACATTTAAGTGTATATCTTTCTGTGTACAAATCTTACCCTTGTGTAGTAGATGCTGTAACACTGACCACCATTATTGTTGCTGGTGTCAGAATTTCTTGTAGTACTTCATTATTTTTGGAATTTTCCAATATTACATTACCAAGTTCCTGGAAAAGTAATAAATAAACACATATACAAGTAATCAAAGGACTTTTCCAATCATAAAATAGAAAGTTCAACCATTCAAAGTTTAATATTCATTGATTAATTGGAAGTCTTATTGTAGTATAATTGAAATTCAAATTACATCTCCAATTTGGTACTGATAGCTATAATCTGACTGTAAACTCTAAATGCTTAAATTAAAGCATACAGGTGGTCACAAGGGAGTTTATACCAAACTGACTGAAGTCATTTGAAAAATTAACTTCTACAACATGTACAATTTAAAATCAATAATTACTTCTATTTTAATTAATTAAGGGATACCTGCCTTGACTGTCCTAACGTAATCCATTGGCATTTGTACTAATGATTCCAATTCTGGGAACCGTTTGGAATAATGGTCTCTTGTAAATTTGTGTATAACATCTGAAAGGATATGATATCAATTAAATAACCATTTAAACTTTTTCTGTATCATATCTTGCAGTATATTAGTGGGGACATTAATCATTTAATATTACATTGTCTTCATTTAACTTTTGAAAGAGTCAATGAGGAAATGTAAAATACCACCGACTACTTCAATGGAAACTTAAAGACACTCAGTTCCTAATTTGAAGCAGATCTAGAATAAAAAAAAATCTTTCACTTGTTTTTCTTATTACCACCTTAATCTGCAAGTTCCAAAAATAAAATGAAAATGATAGGTTTCTGATCATCTTTTGCTACTTTCATGCCTTTTTTTTGTTATCAGAATTTTCTTTTTTTATAGTATATTTCTTGGTTAATGTTACTTAAATTACTTAATGGATTTTCATACATTGCTCCTGTAACACATATTTTATGTCATTACAAAGAATATAGATAAAGGGAGATAATTTGCAACAAACTTAATAAAATATGGCCTTTTATATTTTCAATTAATGTGATGTCATAAAGATAAAGCTAAAAAAAATATTCCCGCCAAAAAAATCAGGTTGATTCTGCATCCGGTTCATGTTTCAAAATAAGGGAGATAACTGTTTTAGTGCTTATCTACCCAATAGAAAAGATACAAATAAAATGTTATAAGATGATTACTGATTTTAAAGTTTTACATATATTTGATATCTAGAAAACTTACTGATTTCATTGTCTATTTCCACTATAAGGTTGTTTGCCTCTACAATAACTTGATATTCTGGGTCAGCTTCAACAGGTCCAGCAACTGAAAAAAAATTACCATAAAATGTAAAAAATTTCTTTTTGGAGTAAAATAATCAAAATATTTACAGTGAAACCTGTCTAAACAATCCCCTCTGGGACTGAAGAATTTGATCAGTTTAGACAGTTTAAACAGGTTCAAAATATATATAAATTGATACAAATGGTCTTCACATTGTGTTTGGTTTAGACAGGTTTTCAGTTTAGTCAGGGTTCGGTTTAGACAGTTTTCACTGTAGAATCATTTGCATAATTTCCCTGCAAATTACTATAACATGTAGGAGAAAATGGTTAGAGAGGCTGCTTAAGAATCACAATATTTTCAAATTGCTTCCCTCAATTTTAATTCACAATACATAATTTTTTTTTGTAAAATTCTAGAAAATCTACAAAAATAATCTTCTTTACTTCCAGAGCAAATTCTGTCCATGAAGTTTTTATTCAAATATCCCTTTACATTGTATCTTCTTAATCTTTACTTAGAGTAGGAATTTATAGCCTTCCCGCTCACCTTAGTAGGTTAATTTTGGAAAGAGCAGGCTAAAATTATCAAAAA
>MJUU01003811.1:0-22371 GCA_002080025.1 Modiolus philippinarum | reverse complement strand
AACTCAGCTAAATTTTAATTCCCTGAATCAGTTAAAAAAGTTGACTATTATACTAAATCCGTCAACCTCTGAACAAATTAAAACAGTCGTTTCTTTTTTACAACAGTCATTAGATCTGAGGAGAGGAGACAAATAACTGTTTTATATTGTAAACATTAATTCTTTTATAATGTGATGTACTACAACCCACATGGGTTATAAGTATTTGAATAAAGAAATAAAGAAATATTCACAGGAAGAAATAAGACAATGATAAAGGTGAGGTCACTGGGAAGGCGTTTGCGCATCGATTTTGTTGAAAATGGGTCCATCCTGAACTTCCATAAGGTGCATGGTCGAATTTGAATGCATCAAGTTGAAGATAAACAAGAAAGGCACTGTGAAATGTTTTCTCGCGAACATCTCTTTTATATTAAGGAAGTATAGATAACAGTAAACACCTACAATGGCCGGATATAACAATCACATGCCACAGTCTATTAGGGAAACAACAAAAAGACAATACACAAACGTATAGACAACGATAGGAATCGGGATAGCAGGACTTGGTACCGGCACTTGCAAGAGCCATCGGTGGGTTAAACCGGTTTATGGGTACCCAAATCGCTCCTTTCTCTATCCCGTTTCCCTATGGTATAATAAACATACAAATAAAAACCCAAAACAGGTAGATTGCTAACTCTAAGACCACAATATTGTTTGAGTTTTTTTCATAAAGTCGATCGTTCGTAACAGAAGAGAAAAAGATCTGCAAGATATGCCTTATTTTTGTCTTACTGGATGTAGGCCGATACCATAGAACAAGACACGTTTCGAATGTTCTAGGAGTAATGGAGATCTCAGACCAAATGCTTAACCTATGGCCTGTGAAACGAAAATACGAAAATATGAAATCATTTTGTTCACCTTACAATACATTCTAGGATTATACTGTTATAGAAAAAGAAAACTCAGAAAGCAGGAAGCAAGTTCTGCGCATATCTACTGAAAGAGCGACTAAATGTTAAATCAAGGTAAAACCACTAGTACTACCTTCTCCCAAATATCCATCGTATTTTTCATAAAAGGGAATTTTTTCTTCTCAATTAAATTGAATCTGATTACTGTTGGAACAGCTTTTGATACTGTGAAAAAAATAAATACTGAATTTTGCAGATTGCAGAGGTAGGATGAGAATGCATTTCTATAGCTTGTTTTTTTATTACGGACATTACGTGTAGCAATAGATTTACTCGAGCACTTTAAGTTTACGATGCAAGGCTATAATGATATTATTGACATTTTTGGTTCCGCTTTATTTTAAAAAATTAAGACTTTATGTATTTTTGTAACAAATCATATTCATTTCCGTGCCTTGTGGATGTCTCACGTCCTTGTTTTGTCTTTATTTTTCTGTGTTCCCGTTTTGCCATGTCTATGGACTTTGATTTTTGAAATCATCGCTTCCCATTTCCCTTCGGTATTATACTACTTTTAGAAATATCGTGAACAAATTTATAATTTTGTTTAAAAATATATATGCACGAGAAATAATTATGGACCAACACGATGATCGAAAAATAAAAAATGGCGAACACGTTGCACGTACAAACAGTCGCGCACGAGAGAACGTAAAACAAAAAGCAGAAAAACGTTGCACGAAAATTTAAAAAATGCCGAAAACGTTGCACGAAAATAACCCTGTGCCATCTCCTTTAATTAGGAGTAGAAGGACATTTTTCGTGATCATGGCCAGGAGTGACCATTTGGTTCAAAGTAAATAAATAGAAGCAAATCCTGATAAATTCCATGTTATTGCAGTTGGTAAAAAAAATATTAAAAATCTACTTTTCACATTCAAGGAAATGTAAATAAATAGAAGTGACAACAAAAGTCCGAATCTATCAAAGGGAGAGACCAGTAAGGAAAATCCGTATAACATACGACAGAATCAGGGAGACACAATCCAACACATAATATTTGTGGCAAGCAGCCGTCATATTCCCGACTTCGAACGGGCATTTTATCAATAAAATGGTGGGTTAAACCAGGTTTAATGATGCATCAACATCCCGCTAATATGACGACTAGCTGTAGCTTCTGTGTGCCCAGATTTTGTTAAATGTCAAAGACTGCTGAAGGAGGCTGCCTCTATTATTAAGTTTCCTTTGTGTAAACTATTTAACTTATCGTTACAGAAAGCTTTTTTGCCAAGTCGATGGAAAAGAGCTAATGTTACTCCTGTTTTCAAATGCAACAAACCGAATGAAGCTAAGAATTATCGGCCTATATCGCTATTAAGTGTTTTATCAAAATGTTTTGAACGTTGTGTATATAAGTATATCCACAACTACTTACTTGATTATAATATTCTATCCAAACACCAGTCTGGTTTTACAAAAGGAGATTCCGCTGTTAATCAATTAGCTAACATCACGAATGAATTTGGTAAAGCTTTAGATAGTGGAAAGGAAGTGCGGGTTGTTTTCTGCGATATTAGCAAGGCTTTTGACAGAGTTTGGCATAAGGGACTATTATTCAAATTACAACAAATTGGGATTTGTGGGAACTTGCTAAATTGGTTTGTAAATTATTTAGATGGGAGGTTTCAAAGGGTTGTTATCAATGGTGTAATTCAGAGTGGTTACCTATAAAGGCCCGTGTGCCTCAAGGATCAATTCTATTTCCTTTGCTTTTTATTATTTTTATAAATGATATTGTTTAAGATATAAATGCCGAAATTAGACTCTTTGCTGACGATACGAGTTTATACCTAGTTGTTGATAGCCCACAAAATGCTGCTGATATATTAGATGACGACTTGACAAAAATACATAATTGGTCTCTGAAATGGTTGGTAAAATTTAATGCTCAGAAGACCGAATCGATGATCATATCCAGGAAATCCAATAAACCAGTTCACCCTCATTTACTCCTGAACAATCAGATTCTTAAAACAGTAGATAATCATAAACATCTAGGAGTTGTAATTTCTAATACTGGATTCTGGCATGACCACATAGATTATATTGTCAAAAAGGCTTATAAACGAGTTAATATTCTTCGAAAATTACGGATGACTGTTGATCGATTCTCCCCGGAAAAAATATATCTTTGTTTCATTCGTCCTATTTAGAATATGCTGACGTCATTTGGGACACAAAAAATCAGAGTTTGATAAATAAATTGGAAAATGTACAGTTAGACGCTGCTAGAATTGTGACGGGGGGGGACAAAATTGACTTCTCATGTTAAGTTATATCAAGAAACTGGCTGGGGAAAGCTTTCTGACAGGCCGGTGAAACATAAACTCGTTCTTTTTAATAAAATGGTGAATGATAAGACCCCTGAATACCTAAGCAGTCTTATTCCTATTTCTATTTCTGATCGCCATGATCATAATACTCGACAATCTAGTAATTTATTAGAGATTAGGTCCAGAACCAGTTTGAATTCTGATTATTTTTTACCTTCCTCTATAAAAGAATGGAATAAGCTTCCTGAAAATATCAGGAACTGTGAAACACTTAGTTTGTTTAAGGAAAAGATTAGTAATAATGACAACAAAATCCCGCCATATTTTTATGCCGGTAATAGACTGGGGCAGATTTTGCACACTAGAATACGTATGGATTGCAGTTCTTTAAATGTACATTTGTTCATGAGAAATCTTGTTGACTCTCCAAATTGTGTTTGCGGGGCCTTAGAATCTCCCTGCCACTTTTTCTTTCATTGTCCAAGAGTATTTTCTACTTAGACAGGCTCTTTTTGCAGCTTTGAATTTTGTTCCAAGTTATATATTAAATAATAGTTGCCTAATTTTTGGATCTCCTGATTTATCTGATGATCAAAATGCGAACGTTTTTGTTGCAGTACAAAACTATATCATTAAGAGTAAACGATTTACACCTTGACACACTACAGTAATTATAATTTATATTTTCTAGTGTTTTAAGATGTTTAGATTTTCTTTTTCTTTTGTTGACCTTTTCATTTTCATTTTCTTTCTTATATAACAGTCAAAGTTACAGATATCGTTTCATGTATCAATATTTTTTGTAATGTAACGAGCTTTATTGTCATGTTTATTATGTTGTATGTAATGAGGAAACAGATTTACATAAGCATTTCAGCTTGTTTCTGAATCCTTTTCTGTTTATGCTCTGTATGAATTGTATATATGTATGAATATTTATATGAATAAAATAAGTTTATACTAAATGTCAAAGCCATAATATTGTCAAAACATAAATTTTTTTTTTCACACAGGTAAAATGTTTTTGTCGTTCGCTGTACAAGCCTTATCTCATACAGGTAAAATGTTTTTGTCACTCGATGCACAAATCACAAAGTGGCATAAAAAGAAACCTGAAAGAAGAAGCCAAAACTTACACAAAACCGCCTTCAATAAAATTGGAAATTATTGGAATGGAATATTTATCAATCAAATCTGGATATCGTCCAATAAATTTCTTCTTCAGAAAAACTATTAAGCTGCATTTATCGAAGGCCTGATTTAAAAGTTTACGAATTACTGTGTCGTTTCAAAAAATCTTGATAGGGACTACATGCTCTTGCGTAGCTGATTAATTGAGAAATATATACTCCATACGCTGGGGAAGACGGAATATTACTGTCGAGGTGTGGAAAGTTTACAATATCAAAATTGAAATCGTCTCTTTTGTCATAAATTCGCGGGCTTGGGTTGCCACTGTCGTCGAATTCCAGAAGTAAATCTAAAAACGAAACAGAACGGTCAGTGTCTGTAGTCTCCTTTATTTCAAGTTCTATGGGATACATTAATGGAATATAGTTGGCAAATGTACTATTATTAAGCGACAAGACATCACCAATATATCTGTATGAGTAATTAAAGGATCTAGCCTCTTTAATTTTAATTTGTTTGGCCAAATTCTGCAAAAAATTTGTTTCGTAAGTGAATGAAAAGAGGTCGGCTAAGAGAAGAGCACAATTCGTGCCCATTGGAATGCCGACTGTCTGTTGGAATATCTTGCCTCCGAACTGGACAAATATGTTGTCAATGAGAAATTCCAGCATGCTGATCACCTGTTCTGCAGTGTAGTATCGTGTGAACTGCCCTTTGGTACTTTGTTAGTAAAATAGGTAGATGTATATGCTAAGGCTATATATTTAAAGCCCTGTCCTTTTTTGTAAGTAAATACGTTCTTGATAAGGTCAATCAAACGACAATGAGGAAACCGTTAAAAGCTGCTTGGTATTGACATCGATTATCAATTGAAATTTGATGTAACAAGTAAACAAGGAGTATATTAAGCTTTTCAAGCTAATCAAAGGGAACACTTTTGGCAAACCATATTATTTAGTGACAGCAATATACAGTTATTGACTGGGTCCGAAAACAACAGCTAGCAGACAAGAAACTCAAGCATTACTGTAACAAAAAAGTGGTTAAACTTGTCACTGATGAAAACAATAATGAGTCGCCCAAATACAGAAATTACAAACACGTAATCATCAAATACAAGGGTGAAAGAAAAGTGTTTTCGGGTTCAAAGCCACAAGATATAAAAGGCAAAAGACAGTATCAATCTCTTACTATTAATAATACCCATACACTGATTACAAGATCAGTAACAAAATCAACTCTGATTGATAAAAAGCTCTGTTCAGTTATAGATAATCAACAGCTACAATTTATAAACAGAAATATCAAAATACTAAGAATATCACTGTGACACAAGATCTAATAGAGTCAAGAAAGGGCACAAAAAGACAGAGACTTCTTTACAGGGTCAATTATAATCTTTATGATGATGGTATCCATCCTATCAGGATCTTAATCAAACTTTTGCTATACAAAATTTTGCGTTAACCACTGAATTGAGTATTGAATATTGTTGAATATATGTAAGTTTACATGTTACATAAAACATGGAAGCGTTGTTATGTTTTTAAACTTAAAGTTATATTCCTTATTTGAAACACCTTTTGACAGGGAAGCTCTGTTAAATATTTTAACTTTAAAAAATCTCAACATAGAACAAAAGAGTCTTGTTCTGATAAAAAAAAGCAAATTAACTAAAGTGGTAAAAATGTGAGCAGGGAAGCCCTGTTTATAATAATTTCAAGTGGTTTCATCTGAATAACAAGAACGCCTTATTTTGAAATTCTTAGTTCTACAAGTGTGCAAAACTCCAAACAAGGAAGGCATGTTTGTTTATTTTCTTGTATAGACTTCATATTCACTGAAAAGCAACAACTTCGGAGGAAAGGGACGCCATGTTCTTATAGTTCGAAAAAACAACATTGATAGAAACTTACTATTGATCAAATGACAGACAATGAGGCATTGTTTTAAAAACTAAAAATAATTTGTACAGACAAATAAGATCACAGGGAAGCTCTTTGATTCCAAGCAAAATAAACATAAAATAAAACCTACCAAGGATCACTGTTGCAATTTGGAATATCAATTATATGTATGAGTGAACACATGGAGAACAAGAAGTTATCTACGAAGCTTGGAAACTAATTTAACAATAATCATCTAAGTTAGCAATTAATTGAACTAATAAGTGCATTTGATAGTGTACTAACTTTGTCAGTGCTGTTCAAAGATGTGACAATATGAACACCTTTAACAAGATAGAGGATTCTTAGCATCCACCAGCTAAATACCATTATTCTAATTAGAAGCACTGATTATGCAACTCTGATAAGTGACAATTTTTAAATTAATTGTGAACTGTAACTCGGATGTGAACGTTCGTGTCCTTGAACACCAATCAATGATTTACATCTAAAAGAAACAATAACTTAAGTTCAAAAAATTAATTTTGAAGAATAAATTATTCAATGGATAAAAAATAGTAATGGTGTATCACATGATACCCTGCCACGTTTCACAAAATTTCTAAGTTAAAAGGGGCATAACTCCAGCACTATCTGTACCGCTGAACCCAAAATCATACTTGGCATGTGTTTCGTGGTAAACAATTTACATATAATTTGAAGACATTATTATTTCATTCACAAGTTATGATTACGAAACCCTAAAATGTGCAAAATTTAAAAGTTTCAAGGGGCATAACTCCAGAACCCCTTACACCTCTGAACCCAAAATATAACTTAACCTGCGTTTTGTAGTAAACATCTTACATAAAAGTTTTAAGACATTGTGATATTTCGTTCACAAGTTATCAGTCGGAAACCCTAAAATTCGCAAAATTTCAAAGTTTCAATGGGCATAACTCCAGAACCCCTTAGACCTCTGAACCCAAAAACGAACTTGAACTGAATTTTGTGGTAAACAATTTGAATACCAAGTTTGAAGACCTTGTGTTATTTCATTCACATGTTATCAGTCGGAAACCTTCGGGGGACGGACGGAAGGACGGACAGACAGACAGACAGACAGACGGACGGACGGACGGACACACGACTGAGGATATCGCATAATACCTCGCAACTTCGTGTTGCGGGGTATAAAAAAACTTAAAATGGCAGCTAAATTAGCATGTTCAACTACAACCAACAGAATGGGAAGTAATACATGCCCAAAATGTGAAAAAGATTTACTAAACACTGAAGAGTTTCTACAGTGTAGTCTATGTGAACTGGGTTATCGTTTAAACTGTAGAAACATTTCAAAATCACGTTTAAAATGCCCTTCAAGAAGATAACTCAAACAATTTGTTTTGGACATGCAATGGCTGTAAGTACAATTTTCCTAGTATATCAGGGCTTAAGTCTCAACTGAAATCAATTGAAGAAACTACTTCAATTGATGAAACTACTTAAAGCTTGCTATATGGTGTGAGGTTCTTCACTGTGTTGAAGACCGTACGGTGACCCCTAGATGCTTTGTTTTTGTCGTTTAACCCTGGATATGGGATGTTGTCTCCTTGACATTTACCCCATTTCATACTAATACCAGGTTGCTTAAACTTGAAGATAAAATGGCCTAATGGGAGTAGGAATAAGCACTCAAATCAGGAAGGAGGTTTGTGCAATCAAACCGAGTTTAGTAAAGGAGTCAAATCAATATTGCAAGATGATGTCCGAAAAGAAATCAGGGAAATTGAAGATCAAAAACTACGTTCGCTGAATCTAAAAGTTTTCAATTTGCCAGAGAGTAATAAAAAAGAGGGCTCTGAGAGAAAAGAATATGATTGCAATCAATTCCAAGAACTATGCAAATTAATGGGAGTAAATGAAATAGATATAAAAACCATGTTCAGGTTGGGAAATCTAAATCGACACAAAAAAGGGCCATTAAAGGTTATATTAAACAATAAAACACAGTAAAGACAATGCATCAAAGATCAGGCTTCTACCTAAAGCTAGCAACCTGTCAAGATGCACAGTAACAAAGAATCTCACTGTCCAACTGTCAACGAAGGAATAAAGCATACCCTAAAAATAAACAATTTCAACAATACAACACAAATGCTTTATTGTCAATCAAGACGCCCCCAAATTGAGCAGAACAATCAATTAACAATTTGATACAATGATTTGAATGATTACAATGATTTGTATAAAAAAATGAAATAATTACTACAAGACCCACTAGTAAGTAGTAATAATAACCAGGAAAAAGTTGAAATGGTATTTGAAAATGAGTTGGATGGAACACTACAGTCAGAGGCTTCGCAACAACTTTTAGCTCCGCTACATGTACAAAAAGTACTAAGTGCTAACAACAAAACGAAACTCTCACTTTCCACTTCAGAAGATGAAACGGTCATAGGCGGGTTCGAATTACAACATTCTAATGGAATAAGGGTACCTTCGCAACCAATGAAATTTTTAAACTGCACTGTAAATAATGCACCGTTAGATATTTCATATACTAATGCTGATGTCCTGTTAAGTAAAATGGGAGAATTAAAATTGTTAATAAGAGAAAAACAGTATGACATTGTAGCAATTTCTGAGGTCTATCCCAAAAATAAAGAAATATCGAATACGGATTTAGTGGAGTACAACTTAGACAGATATAATATGTTTCACTCAGAAGGCAACATATTCACCGAGAGGGGCTGTATTATTGCCACCAAGACAAAGTTGAAACGTTATCAAGTTGCAATTAATAAGAAATCTGAGTATGTGGAACATGTTCAAATTGGATTACAAAATAAATCATGACAACATAGGCTAATGACCTGTATCTACCGGAGTCCGAATGCAACTCACCTAAAAAAATCCTGAATTTAAATAAAAGTTTTTATAAGAAGTTTGACTTTGTACTTAAAGTAGGAGATTTCAATTTTAGAGATGACTGGTCAAAGAACAAAACAGAAGCAGGTACAACTAAATTTTAAGAGGCATTTAATAATACATTTCTTATACAGCATGTAATTCATCCCACTCGTTTTAGGGGGGGATAGGCCAAGTTTGCTAGATCTTGTCTGTACAAATGAAGAAGGAATTATCGAATCTCTAACACATCAAGCTCTACTTGGAAATAGCGATCATGAAATCCTGGAGATTGAATTTATATTTGGGAGAGACACAGAGGGCGAACATTTCAGACAATACAAATATTTTAAAGGTGACTACAAAAATGCAAATGAGTTTTTAAATGAAATTGATTGGGATCATGAATTAGAAGGAAACGAAGAAATTGACCAGACCTGGAATAGATTTGTCGATAAAATGTCAACTGCATACAAGAAATACATACCGCTTCACAGGAAATATGATGCTCCGTGGATTAACAACACAGCATTGACAGCATTAATGGAGTGACACAAGAGATTGAAAAAAATAAAAATACTGTCGAAATCCAACCAAAAGGCAAAATATGAGGAAGCTAAAAAAACATTCAAATAACGAAGTTAGAAAAGCCAAATTAGATTATGAAAAGTCTATAGCAATTAGAATGAAGAAAGACTTTAAGATCTTTTGGAAGTATTCCAGTCTAAAACAAAAACCAAATAAAACATATCATGCATAAATCCTACCAACAGGGCAAAATATGAGGAAGCAAAAAACATTCAAATAACGAAGTTAGAAAAGCCAAATTAGAATATGAAAATAATTAGAATGAAGGAAGACTTTTGGAAGTATTTCAGTCTAAAACAAAAACCAATGAAAACATTCCATGCATATAGATGAATCAGGAGATGTTCATGCTGATGACAAGGAAAAAGCAAAATTGTTAAATAGCNTCTTTCACAGTGTTTTTACAACTGAAAATAATTTAGATCAATTACCAGAATTTGATAAAAGAACAGAGAAAAAATTGAAACAATTATCTTTGAAGAGGAAACAATCAAAAAGCATCTGTCAATATTAAAGGAAAATAAATCAGCAGGTCCTGATAGCATCCATCCAAAATTCGTTATAGAAACTACAGCCTCTCTATCAAAGCCAGTATGCAATATACTTAATAGATCTATGCAGAATACGCAAAATGATGGGAAATTACCTCATGTACTGCCAATTCATAAAAAGGACCCAAACACCAAGTATCAAATTATATACCTATGAGCATCACATCTATTATAAATCTGTAAAACTATGGAACATTTTATCAGAGAAACTCTAATGGAACGTATGGAAACAACAAGACAATCCAACACATAATATTTTTGGCAAGCAGCCGTCATATTCCCGACTTGGAACGGGCATTTTATCAATAAAATGGTGGGTTAAACCAAGTTTAATGATGCATCAACATCCCGCTAATATGACGACTAACTATAGTTTCTGTGTGCCCAGATTGTGTTAAATGTCAAAGATTGCTGAAGGAGGCTGCCTCTATTATTAAGTTTCCTTTGTGTAAACTATTTAACTTATCGTTACAGAAAGCTTTTTTGCCAAGTCGATGGAAAAGAGCTAATGTTACTCCTGTTTTCAAATGCAACAAACCGAATGAAGCTAGGAATTATCGGCCTATATCGCTATTAAGTGTTATATCAAAATGTTTTGAACGTTGTGTATATAAGTATATCCACAACTACTTACTTGATTATAATATTCTATCCAAACACCAGTCTGGTTTTACAAAAGGAGATTCCGCTGTTAAGCAACTAGTTAACATCACGAATGAATTTGGTAAAGCTTTAGATAGTGGAAAGGAAGTGCGGGTTGTTTTCTGCGATATTAGCAAGGCTTTTGACAGAGTTTGGCATAAGGGACTATTATTCAAATTACAACAAATTGGGATTTGTGGGAACTTGCTAAATTGGTTTGTAAATTATTTAGATGGGAGGTTTCAAAGGGTTGTTATCAATGGGTGTAATTCAGAGTGGTTACCTATAAAAGCCGGTGTGCCTCAAGTATCAATTCTAGGTCCTTTGCTTTTTATTATTTTTATAAATGATATTGTTGAAGATATAAATGCCGAAATTAGACTCTTTGCTGACGATACGAGTTTATACCTAGTTGTTGATAGCCCACAAAATGCTGCTGATATATTAGATGACGACTTGACAAAAATACATAATTGGTCTCTGAAATGGTTGGTAAAATTTAATGCTCAGAAGACCGAATCGATGATCATATCCAGGAAATCCAATAAACCAGTTCACCCTCATTTACTCATGAACAATCAGATTCTTAAAACAGTAGATAATCATAAACATCTAGGAGTTGTAATTTCTAATACTGGATTCTGGCATGACCACATAGATTATATTGTCAAAAAGGCTTATAAACGAGTTAATATTCTTCGAAAATTACGGATGACTGTTGATCGGTTCTCTCTGGAAAAAATATATCTTTGTTTCATTCGTCCTACTTTAGAATATGCTGACGTCATTTGGGACACAAAAAATCAGAGTTTGATAAATAAATTGGAAAATGTACAGTTAGACGCTGCTAGAATTGTGACGGGGGGGGGGGGGGTTTGGGGGGACAAAATTGAATTCTCATGTTAAGTTATATCAAGAAACTGGCTGGGGAAAGCTTTCTGACAGGTCGGTGAAACATAAACTCGTTCTTTTTAATAAAATGTCGAATGATAAGACCCCTGAATACCTAAGAAGTCTTATTCCTATTTCTATTTCTGATCGCCATGATCAAAATACTCGACAATCTAGTAATTTATTAGAGATTAGGACCAGTACCAATTTGAATTCTGATTATTTTTTACCTTCCTCTATAAAAGAATGGAATAAGCTTCCTGAAAATATCAGGAACTGTGAAACACTTAGTTTGTTTAAGGAACAGATTAGTAATAATGACAACAGAATCCCGCCATATTTTTATGCCGGTAATAGATTGGGACAGATTTTGCACACTAGAATACGTATGGATTGCAGTTCTTTAAATTTACATTTGTTCATGAGAAATCTTGTTGACTCTCCAAATTGTGTTTGCGGGGCCTTAGAATCTCCCTGCCACTTTTTCTTTCATTGTCCAAGAGTTTTTTCTACTTAGACAGGCTCTTTTTGCAGCTTTGAATTTTGTTCCAAGTTATATATTAAATAATAGTTGCCTAATTTTTGGATCTCCTGATTTATCTGACGATCAAAATGCGAACGTTTTTGTTGCAGTACAAAACTATATCATTAAGAGTAAACGATTTACACCTTGACACACTACAGTAATTATAATTTATATTTTCTAGTGTTTTTAGATGTTAAGATTTTCCTTTTCTTTTGTTGACCTTTTCATTTTCATTTTCTTTCTTATATAACAGTCAAAGTTACAGATATCGTTTCATGTATCAATATTTTTCGTAATGTAACGAGCTTTATTGTCATGTTTATTATGTTGTATGTAATGAGGAAACAGATTTACATAAGCATGTTAGCTTGTTTCTGAATCCTTTTCTGTTTATGCTCTGTATGAATTGTATATATGTATGAATAGTTATATGAATAAAATAAGTTTATCCTAAATGTCAAAGCCATAATATTGTCAAAACATATTTTTTATTTCACACAGGTAAAATGTTTTTGTCGTTCGATGTACAAGCCTTATCTCATACAGGTAAAATGTTTTTGTCACTCGATGCACAAATCACACTAAAGTGGCATAAAAAGAAACCTGAAAGAAGAAGCCAAAACTTACACAAAACCGCCTTCAATAAAATTGGAAATTATTGGAATGGAATATTTATCAATCAAATCTGGATATCGTCCAATAAATTTCTTCTTGAGAAAAACTATTGAGCTGCATTTATCGAAGCCCTGATTTAAAAGTTTACGAATTAAACATCTGTCTCGTTTCAAAAATTCTTGATAGGGACTACATGCTCTAGCGTAACTGATTAATTGAGAAATATATACTCCATACGCTGGGGAAGACGGAATATTACTGTCGAGGTGTGGAAAGTTTACAATATCAAAATTGAAATCGTCTCTTTTGTCATAAATTCGCGGGCTGAGGTTGCCACTGTCGTCGAATTCAAGAAGTAAATCTAAAAACGAAACAGAACGGTCAGTGTCTGTATCTCCTTTATTTCAAGTTCTATGGGATACATTAATGGAATATAGTCGGCAAATGTACTATTATTAAGCGACAAGACATCACCAATATATCTGTATGAGTAATTAAAGGATCTAGCCTCTTTAATTTTAATTTGGTTGGCCAAATTCTACAAAAAATTACTTTCGTAAGTGAATGAAAAGAGGTCGGCTAAGAGAAGAGCACAATTCGTGCCCATTGGAATGCCGACTGTCTGTTGGAATGTTCTTCCTCCGAACTGGACAAATATGTTGTCAATGAGAAATTCCAGCATGCTGATCACCTGTTCTGTAGTGTAGTATCGTGTGAACTGCCCTTTGGTACTTTGTTAGTAAAATAGGTAGATGTATATGCTAAGGCTATATATTTAAAGCCCCGTCCTTTTTGTAAGTAAATACGTTCTTGATAAGGTGAATCAAACGACAATGAGGAAACCGTTAAAAGCTGCTTGGTATTGACATCGATTATCAATTGAAATTTGATTGAAAAAGTAAACAAGGAGTATATTAAGCTTTTCAAGCTAATCAAAGGGAACACTTTTGGCAAACCATATTATTTAGTGACAGCAATATACAGTTATTGACTGGGTCCGAAAACAACAGCTAGCAGACAAGAAACTCAAGCATTACTCTAACAAAAAAGTGGTTAAACTTGTCACTGATGAAAACAATAATGAGTCGCCCAAATACAGAAATTACAAACATGTAATCATCAAATACAAGGGTGAAAGAAAAGTGTTTTCGGGTTCAAAGCCACAAGATATAAAAGGCAAAAGACAGTATCAATCTCTTACTATTAATAATACTCATACACTGATTACAAGATCAGTAACAAAATCAACTCTGATTGATAAAAAGCTCTGTTCAGTTATAGATAATCAACAGCTACAGTTTATAAACAGAAATATCAAAATACTAAGAATATCACTGTGACACAAGATCTAAAAGAGTCAAGAAAGGGCACAAAAAGACAGAGACTTCTTTACAGGGTCAACTATAATCTTTATGATGATGGTATCCATCCTATCAGGATCTTAATCAAACTTTTGCTATACAAAATTTTGCGTTAACCACTGAATTGAGTATTGAATATTGTTGAATATATGTAAGTTTACATGTTACATAAAACAAGGAAGCGTTGTTATGTTTTTAAACTTAAAGTTATATTCCTTATTTGAAACACCTTTTGACAGGGAAGCTCTGTTAAATATTTTAACTTTAAAAAATCTCAACATAGAACAAAAGATTTTTGTTCTGATAAAAAAAAACAAATTAAATAAAGTGGTAAAAATGTGAGCAGGGAAGCCCTGTTTATAATAATTTCAAGTGGTTTCATCTGAATAACGAGAACGCCTTATTTTGAAATTCTTAGTTCTACAAGTGTGCAAAACTCCAAACAAGGAAGGCATGTTTGTTTATTTTCTTGTATAGACTTCATATTCACTGAAAAGCAACAACTTCGGAGGAAAGGGACGCCCTGTTCTTATAGTTCGAAAAAAAAACAACATTGATAGAAACTTACTATTGATCAAATGACAGACAATGAAGCCTTGTTTTAAAAACTAAAAATAATTTGTACAGACAAATAAGATCACATGGAAGCTCTTTGATTCCAAGCAAAATGAACATAAAATAAAACCTACCAAGGATCACTGTTGCAATTTGGAATATCAATTATATGTATGAGTGAACACATGGAGAACACGAAGTAATCTACGAAGCTTGGAAACTAATTTAACAATAATCATCTAAGTTAGCAATTAATTGAACTAATAAGTGCGATTGATAGTGTACTAACTTTGTCAGTGCTGTTCAAAGATGTGACAATATGAACACCTTTAACAAGATAGAGGATTCTTAGCATCCACCAGCTAAATACCATTATTCTAATTAGAAGCACTGATTATGCAACTCTAATAAGTGACCATTTTTAAATTAATTGTGAACTGTAACTCGGATGTGAACGTTCGTGTCCTTGAACACCAATCAATGATTTACATCTAAAAGAAACAATAACTTAAGTTCAAAATTTAATTTTGAAGAATAAATTATTCAATGGATAAAAAATAGTAATGGTGTATCACATGATACCCTGCCACGTTTCACAAAATTTCTAAGTTAAAAGGGGAATAACTCCAGCACTATCTGTACCGCTTAACCCAAAATCATACTTGGCATGTGTTTCGTGGTAAACAATTTACATATAATTTTGAAGACATTATGTTATTTCATTCACAAGTTATGATTACGAAACCCTAAAATGTGCAAAATTTAAAAGTTTCAAGGGGCATAACTCCAGAACCCCTTACACCTCTGAACCCAAAATATAACTTGACCTGCGTGTTGTAGTAAACATCTTACATACAAAGTTTTAAGACCTTGTGATATTTCGTTCACAAGTTATCAGTCGGAAACCCTAAAATTCGCAAAATTTCAAAGTTTCAATGGGCATAACTCCAGAACCCCTTAGACCTCTGAACCCAAAAACGAACTTGAACTGAGTTTTGTGGTAAAATTTGAATACCAAGTTTGAAGACCTTGTGTTATTTCGTTCACATGTTATCAGTCGGAAACCTTCGGGGGACGGACGGATGGACGGACAGACAGACAGACAGACAGACAGACGGACACACGGACGGACGGACGGACGGACACACGACTGAGGATATCTCATAATACCACGCAACTTCGTGTGGCGGGGTATAAAAAAAAACTTAAAATGGCAGCTAAATTAGCATGTTCAACTACAACCAACAGAATGGGAAGTAATACATGCCCAAAATGTGAAAAAGATTTACTAAACACTGAAGAGTTTCTACAATGTAGTCTATGTGAACTGGGTTATCGTTTAAACTGTAGAAACATTTCAAAATCACGTTTAAAATGCCCTTCAAGAAGATAACTCAAACAATTTGTTTTGGACATGCAATGGCTGTAAGTACAATTTTCCTAGTATATCAGGGCTTAAGTCTCAACTGAAATCAATTGAAGAAACCACTTCAATTGATGAAACTACTTAAAGCTTGCTATATGGTGTGAGGTTCTTCACTGTGTTGAAGACCGTACGGTGACCCCTAGATGCTTTGTTTTTGTCGTTTTAACCTGGATATGGGATGTTGTCTCCTTGACATTTACCCCATTTCATACTAATACCAGGTTGCTTAAACTTGAAGATAAAATGGCCTAATGGGAGTAGGAATAAGCACTCGAATCAAGAAGGAGGTTTGTGCAATCAAACCGAGTTTAGTAAAGGAAATAAAATCCGAAATCAAATCAATATTGCAAGATGATGTCCGAAAAGAAATCAGGGAAATTGAAGATCAAAAACTACGTTCACTGAATCTAAAAGTTTTCAATTTGCCAGAGAGTAATAATAAAGAGGGCTCTGAGAGAAAAGAATATGATTGCAATCAATTCCAAGAACTATGCAAATTAATGGGAGTAAATGAAATAGATATAAAAACCATGTTCAGGTTGGGAAATCTAAATCGACACAAAAAGGGGCCATTAAAGGTTATATTAAACAATAAAACACAGTAAAGACGCATTAGACAATGCTTCAAAGATCAGGCTTCTACCTAAAGCTAGCAACCTGTCAAGATGCACTGTAACAAAGAATCTCATTGTCCAACTGTCAACGAAGGAATAAAGCATACCCTAAAAATAAACAATTTCAACAATACAACACAAATGCTTTATTGTCAATCAAGACACCCCCAAATGGAGCAGAACAATCAATTAACAATTTGATACAATGATTTGAATGATTACAATGATTTGTATAAAAAAAAATGAAATAATTACTACATGACCCACCAGTAAGTAGTAATAATAACCAGGAAATAATTGAAATGGTATTTGAAAATGAGTTGGACGGAACACTACAGTCAGAGGCTTCGCAACAACTTTGAGCTCCGCTACATGTACAAAAGTACTAAGTGCTAACAACAAAACGAAACTCTCACTTTCTACTTCAGAAGATGAAACGGTCATAGGCGGGTTCGAATTACAACATTCTAATGGAATAAGTGTACCCTCGCAACCAATGAAATTTTTAAACTGCACTGTAAATAATGCACCGTTAGATATTTCATATACTAATGCTGATGTCCTGTTAAGTAAAATGGGAGAATTAAAATTGTTAATAAGAGAAAAACAGTATGACATTGTAGCAATTTCTGAGGTCTATACCAAAAATAAAGAAATATCGAATACGGATTTAGTGGAGTACAACTTAGACAGATATAATATGTTTCACTCAGAAGGCAACATATTCACCGAGAGGGGCTGTATTATTGCCACCAAGACAAAGTTGAAACGTTATCAAGTTGCAATTAATAAGAAATCTGAGTATGTGGAACATTTTCAAATTGGATTACAAAATAAATCATGACAACATAGGCTAATGACCTGTATCTACCGGAGTCCGAATGCAACTTACCTAAAAAAATCCTGAATTTCAATAAAAGTTTTTATAAGAAGTTTGACTTTGTACTTAAAGTAGGAGATTTCAATTTTAGAGATGACTGGTCAAAGAACAAAACAGAAGCAGGTACAACTAAATTTTTAGAGGCATTTAATAATACATTTCTGATACAGCATTTAATTCATCCCACTCGTTTTAGGGGGGGGATAGGCCAAGTTTGCTAGATCTTGTCTGTACAAATGAAGAAGGAATTATCGAATCTCTAACACATCAAGCTCTACTTGGAAATAGCGATCATGAAATCCTGGAGATTGAATTTATATTTGGGAGAGACACAGAGGGCGAACATTTCAGACAAAACAAATATTTTAAAGGTGACTACAAAAATGCAAATGAGTTTTTAAATGAAATTGATTGGGATCATGAATTAGAAGGAAACGAAGAAATTGACCAGACCTGGAATAGATTTGTCGATAAAATGTCAACTGCATACAAGAAATACATACCGCTTCACAGGAAATATGATGCTCCGTGGATTAACAACACAGCATTGACAGCGTTAATGGAGTAACACAAGAGATTGAAAAAAATAAAAATACTGTCGAAATCCAACCAAAAGGCAAAATATGAGGAAGCTAAAACATTCAAATAACGAAGTTAGAAAAGCCAAATTAGATTATGAAAAGTCTATAGCAATTAGAATGAAGAAAGACTTTAAGTTCTTTTGGAAGTATTCCAGTCTAAAACAAAAACCAAATAAAACATTTCATGCATAAATCCTACCAACAGGGCAAAATATGAGGAAGCAAAAAACATTCAAATAACGAAGTTAGAAAAGCCAAATTAGAATATGAAAATAATTAGAATGAAGGAAGACTTTTGGAAGTATTTCAGTCTAAAACAAAAACCAATGAAAACATTCCATGCATATAGATGAATCAGGAGATGTTCATGCTGATGACAAGGAAAAAGCAAAATTGTTAAATAGCTTCTTTCACAGTGTTTTTACAACTGAAAATAATTTAGATCAATTACCAGAATTTGATAAAAGAACAGAGAAAAAAATTGAAACAATTATCTTTGAAGAGGAAACAATCAAAAAGCATCTGTCAATATTAAAGGAAAATAAATCAGCAGGTCCTGATAGCATCCATCCAAAATTCGTTATAGAAACTACAGCCTCTCTATCAAAGCCAGTATGCAATATACTTAATAGATCTATGCAGATTACACAAAATGATGGGAAATTAACTCATGTAATGCCAATTCATAAAAAGGACCCAAACACCAAGTATCAAATTATATACCTATGAGCATGACATCTATTATAAATCTGTAAAACTATGGAAAATTTTATCAGAGAAACTCTAATGGAACGTATGGAAACAACAACCCCTTTAGATCTGTTTACACCATACCAGTATGGATTTAGAAAGGGAAGGTCCTGTGCAACCAATCTGATTGAAGTATTGGAAGACTGGACAGAAAAACTCGATAACAAAAAATCTATAGATATTATTTACTTTGACTTCCAAAATGCCTTCGACACCGTCCACCACTAACGTTTGCTCTCCAAACTAGAAGGATATGGTATATCTAGGAAACTATTAGACCGGATTCAATGTTATCTCTCAAATCGAAAAAAGATTGTACTGAATGGCTCCCATTCCAAATGGACAATTCTTTAGGGCAACGTTTTAGGTCCTTTTCTATTTTTAATTTATATAAATAATTTGCTCGACATTGTAGAAAACATTGTTAAATTAGTTGCTGACGATACTAAACTATATGCAACCATAAACTGTACTGTTGACGAAGAATAGTTACAAGATATTAACAGGTTGATGAAATGGTCAACGGATTGGCTTCTACGTTTTGATAAAACAAAATGGAATCATGTCCACTTGGGAACACAACCAGAGAAGGAATACCAAAGGGAGGAAAACACAATAGAAAAATCTAAATCAGAAAAGAACTTCGAAATTATTATCGATGATAAATCAAAATTTCAGGATGACATAAGTATGTAAACGAAAAAAGCCAATAAAAATAAGGTATAATAAATAGGACCTTCACTTACTTAGATAAAGAAATGTTCTTTAATCTATATAAAAGTTTAGTGCACCCTCACTTAGAATATGCCAGTACAGTTTTGTCTGTAGTATATAAAAGGATGCTATCCAAATTGAGAATGTTCAGAGGAAAGCCAACAAACTGATAAGAAATAGCAAAAGCCTATCATACAAAGAAAGACTGAGATATTAAGGTATTCCATCTCGTCAATACAGGAGGCAACGGACAGACTATAAAATTAATATGAGGAAGGTGCAACCTTTAAAAGCGAGCGAAAAAAGTTGATATTCATATATTCTATATTCCTCCATGTATTGGCCTTTTCAAAATATCATTTGGTATGTTCCTCTGTTTTAGCATTTAATTAAGGTTGTGTTTGATTACAACAAATCCGGGACGGTTTTTCAATCCGGTTTTCAAAATCTCCCAGCTGATATCATTCACTAAAACTAAATCCATATGATTGCTCCCCCCAAAACAGCCTCATTTATCTTTATAAATACTGTAAGTTTTATACTTACATCATAAGAATTGTTCCACACATCAAAGCTAATATACATCTTCAACTTGATCTTTTTTTTCAGTAGACATCAGCAAATATCATGATAGGATTATTGACTGAAAAAATAAATGAATATAATAAGATCTTGTGTTGGATGTCCAGATATCACATTTTTTCCCTCAGCTATTAGGGATCATTAATCAAGAGAGGATTTGCATTACCAATATTGTCCATGTCAATATTTCAATACATATATATATATGTATTAATTCTAATATATGTCAAAATAAGATATGCATGTACTGCGGAGTATATAATAAAACTAGGCTTTTCTAATATCATTTTTGTAACATACCGGTAGATACAACTATCACTGGTGTAATATATTATGCAGTTTTTAAGTGTTTAAAGTTTCAAGGTCAAACGATCATGCAAAATTATGAAAAGATGGAACCATATTTACAACAAAGAAGTACAACTATGACAAAAAATTGCATTAAATTCATCTTCTTGTTTGTCAAATTCTTTTCTTATTAAGTTTTGAGCATACATGTTATGATGTATTTTTACTCACTCAATAATTGTTAAATTGTTACAAAGAACAATTAAACATTATAAATAAAAGCATTACTTTGTCTCAATATACATGATATGTATATGTAGATAAAAAAAAAAAAAAACACACACACACACACAAAAAATAATGCATAGGTTTATTTTTCAATTTAGAGAAACAAATTATGAAGATGACTTTAACACAACAAAATTCTGAAGAAAAAAAACAAACAAAAAAAACACATTCAGACAACCTTTTCACTTACTTTTCATGCATACGTGCTTTGTCTGACACCATTACAGATCAGGGTAGTTGTTGATATTAGATTTTCATCATGGGATATAGGTTAAACTTATTTCTTTTGCATTTATCTTTGAAAATTTTCATATCAAATTTTAAATTTTGAAACTTTAAAAAGAAGCATTTTGACCAATTTTTTTTTTTATTTCATAAAAAATTCTCTGGAAAATGAAAAAGTATTGTACAGCTCCTATTACTTATATGCTAAATTTAAAACTTTTCAGTAAGCCGTAAGGTTAGCAATTTTCACATCACCCACCTTATGAACTTGATTATGTCATAAAATTAAATACACATGTATTACTATGTAAAGGTTTAGTTCTTAAATAAGGTTAGCGATTTTCACATCACCCACCTTATGAACTCGATTATGTTTTAAATCAAATACACATGTATTACTTATGATCACTTCCTATGTAAAGGTTTAGTTTTAAATTAAATAAGGTTAGCGATTTTCACATCACCCACCTTAATAACTTGCATATCTTTATTCGGGTATAACATATAAAATATTTTGCATCAGTCATCTATTAACTACAGACAATAAGTCGTCTATTAACTACAGACAATAAGTCGTCTATTAACTACAGACAATAATTGCCTGATTATTAATTCTAACTTATAAAAATGAAAGATATTCATAATTAAAAGAAAGGTATTCAAATGAATTATTTCTGTCATGTCTGTAGTCACATGAAAAACTGCTTGTTTGATATTTTCATTACTTTCAAAGCTGTGGACTGCTAAAGGTTCTCTCCAAACAGTTGCTTTTGGGAATAATTAACTGTTTCACAAAACACATGATTTTTTTTTTCATTTTAGTTATATTTGCCAAAAGTTTGGATTTTGATATATATAATGAAATGTTTATACATTTGATGGTTATATAAGATAGACAATTGAAAGTTGGCTAAAAATTATCCATTTCTTCTGTCTAAAATAACGCTGTAATTATATCAAGTTTTATTGTCTGTAGAACAGAGGAAGGAAATGAGGACTGATTGATACTGAATTGTAAGATGGGATAATGCCCTTTCTTGAAAATATATAAACTGAAATTGAGATTTCCAGTATTTTAAAAAGAAATGATGCAGAAAATGACAGCATGAAGTGATATAAACATTTAAAATTT
>MJUU01003806.1:599-27116 GCA_002080025.1 Modiolus philippinarum | reverse complement strand
AAACAAACAAAAAAAAAAAAAAAACAAAAAAAAGAAAAACAAACAAACAAAATCACATCAGTATAACCTTTCCATCGCACATTTGGAAGGTAGACACGACTCATATTTGAGTGCCGACTTATTCTTAATATTAGATCGTAACAATTCCTTAAATACTCGTTTTTAATTTGAAAGCACTCTCAAAGTATTCAAATGGATCAATGAAGTAATCTCATATTTTCAAAATGATCGCGTGAATGCGTGTTTATCCATTAATCAATCAAAATCGCAATTATTCGTAAATAAATCGTGAAACATTTAAAGAAAATAAGTATCTACCACTTTACGATTTATTGTGATCGGTTAACGATGACTTACGAATTGTAAAGATTGGTTTGTGAGCTCTTTATGGATGAAATAATCAACATTCGTATGTCCTTACATGAATCGACACAAATATCTGTGAATATAAATGAGTTATTGACGAGTTAAAAACGGATGCTTTCGAAGGATTACGAATCGATCGTTCGTAGAAATTCGTAAGAAAAATTCGTGCATCCGAGTGGGTATAAATAACAAAATACAAAAGTAACTGTAAATTGTGTTTCTGCTTATGCACATTTCGATAAGTTATATCTCTTTAGGGACCGACCATTTAACCTGAAGGGGGGGGGGTGGTTATGGTTTTTTTTCTGGACAGAAAATTTTTTCGCGTTTTGCGCGAAACAAATTATTTATTTTTTGCACGCGTATCAACAAAATATTTTTTTTCAAAATCAAAATTAATTTTTTGGGCAGAAAGCCTCATTCAGAAATTTTTTTTTCATCGTTCTGGCAGCCAAAATATTTTTTTCACATAAAATCAGATCCAAAATATTTTTTTAGAAAAAAACCATAGCCCCCCCCCCTTTCAAGTTAAATGGTCGGTCCCTTAGTACAGATAAGTCATGATTTGTTTCAAAGTAAACAATATATCTAATATAGATTTGGCGTAAAGTGTATATATTCTTTACCTGATTCTGTGTCATCTGTTGTACCATTGAATCCAAAGGTCCACGGTAAGAGTTGTAGCCAAAGTGTTAAAATCAAAAACATTTCACCGTTTCTTCAAGTTACGCAAAGTGTTCTTATGCAAAAGTGTACTGTACAGCAATATTTTTAAGTAGTCTTTTAAACGGTAGTGTCTACTGGTCTACTTATACTTGCTTTGAATACCAATGAGAATTCTTAACTGCTCAATTCAAATATTAGTAGTGTCATTAATTTTCTAAATGCACATCTTGTTGTTTTTAATGCATGACTATGGAAAATTTCGAAGTAGCATTTTGATAATTAGCTTTTCATGGACTTTCTAAGAGTTATCTGGGTGATTGAAATTCTTTTTTTTTGTATAATTCATATATCATTTCCTATAAACAGGGAATATAATGATTCATCAAAAACAAGTATTTTTTCTCCTTGCAAGTACAAATATGACAGACACACGCTGTGAAAAAAATTATGGACGAATGCCTTAATCTTGTAAGAGGACAAAATAATGCTTTGTTAGACCAAATACGTTTTTTTCATAAATGGTTGGCAATACTTTTTTTCTTTAAAAGAAAGAATTTGTGATACAAAGTGGAATTTCAATGTGCCGAGATTTAAGGAGCTTCTCATAATCCCTGATCTCTGTAATTTTCTATTTTCTTATTTAGTGATTGAACGTATGAATAAAGTAAGGTGATACTTCTGAAATTCGCATAAATCAGTCATATTTCTAGGGTTTTTACTCCTATGTGATACTTTTTGACCAAATACACCAAATTTTATAGCCATCAAAGGCTTCAGAAACTAATTGCACGTCAAAATACAAGATATAATTTCATTATAAATTTCCTTCAATTTGAAAGCAACCAACAATGTCTCATGTTATGATGAGGAAAATGTCCCATAGGGCCTTTTCCCATCATTTAAAATGTGAAACATCTTGAAAATGAGGTCCATAACATACCAACATGCCTTATCTTGACTTGTTCATTCACCAATGCTCTTTCCGTTTATAGTATCCATTTAAAAATAAAACATTTTTTTATTTCAACTTACTTCGTCCTAAGATGATACTTTGCACCCCTTACTCCTGTACCCTAGGTACACCTAACTTCGTCCTAAGATGATCCTTGCATCCCATACTCCTATATCCAAGCTACACTTTTCTTCGTCCCAAGATGATTCCTTGCACACCATACTTCCGTACCCTAGACACACCTTACTTCGTCCTCAGATGATCCCTTTCAATTCATACTCCTGTACCCAAGCAACTCTTGACTTTGTCCTAACGTGATCCCTTGCACACCATACTTCTGTAACCCAGCTACACTTTAATTTGGTCCTAATATGTTCCATTGCACCCCATACATCTGTACCCCAGCTGTACTGTAAGTTCGTCCTAAGATGATCCCTTTCAATTTATACTCCTGTACCCAAGCAACTCTTGACTTTGTCCTAAGATGATCCTTGCACCCCATACTCTCCTACCCAAGCTACACTTTACTTCATTTCAAGATGACCCCTTGCACACCATACTCCTGTACCCCGGCTACACTTTAAGTTCGTCCTAAGACGATGTCTTCCACCGCATACTTCTGTACCCCAGCTGCATTTTAAGTTCGCTCTTAGATTATCACTTTCAACCCATACACCTGTATCCTTGCTATACTTAACTTCGTCCTAAGATGATCCCTTGCACCCAATACTTCTGTACCCCGGCTATCCCTTTCATCCCATGCTCCTGTACCCAAGCTACATTTTACTTCGTCCCAAGATGATCCCTTGCACCTAATACTCCTGTTCCCAAGCTACACTTCACCTCGTCCTAAGATGCTCCCTTGCACCCCATACTTCTGTACGCCAGCTGCACTTTACTTTGTCCCAAGGTGTTCCCTTGCACCCCATACTTCTGTACCCCGGCTACACTTTACTTCGTCCTAAGACGACCCCTTTCACCCCGTGCATCTGTACCCAAGCTACACTTTACTTCGTCCCAAGATGATCCTTTCACCCCTTACTTCTGTACCCCAGCTAAACTTTACTTCGTCCTAAGACGATCTCTTGCACCCCATGCTCCTGTACCCCAGATACACTTTACTTCTTCCAAGATGATCCCTTGCACCCTATTCACCTGTCCTCCAGCTACACTTTACTTCGTCCTAAGATGATCCTTTGCACAACCTACACCTCTACTCCAGCTATACTTTACTTCGTCCCAAGATGATCCCTTGCAACCCGTACTCCTGTACCCTAGCTACAATTTAAGTTCGTTCTAAAATGATCCCTTGCACCCCATACTTCTGTACCTCTACAATTTAAGTTCGTTCTAAGATGATCCCTTGCACGCCAAACACCTGTACCGCCTGTACCACAGCTGCACTTTACTTCGTCCCAAGATGATCCCTTGCACCCCATACTCCTGTACCCCAGCTACACTTTATTTCATCCTAAAATGATCCCTTGCACCCCATACATCTGTACCCCAGCTGCATTTTAAGTTCGTCCTAAGATGATCACTTGCTCCCCATACTCCTGTACCCCGGCTACACTTTACTTCGTCCTAAGATGATCCCTTGCACCCCATACTTCTGTATCCCAGCTGCACTTTCGAGTTTCACAATAAGCAATGCAGCATATATAAACATGAGAAACCTAGGTGAACACACCCACATGAACTCTCTTAAGCAAGTCTACAGGATAAAGACCCCCTTCTATTGATACATCTCCTGTCATATGAGAAATTATATCTTCCCAAGTCAAGTGTTTGAGGTCCATATCATTCCTCACTAACCCTTGACAGATTTGGCTAATATTTCCCGGGCTGCTTTTTAATACAGGAAGCAACGATATGAGCCATTGTGATTGAAACATGTCATTTACATTGTATATATTTCCCGAGCCTTTTCTCTTGATCAAATGCGACCAAATATATCAATGAATATCCATCTCAACTAATTTTGAAAGATTTTATTGGCTCATCAATTTGCGTAGAAAAGCATCCCAGAAAATATAAGCAAAATCTATTAAGTGTTTGTGGGGAAGGCAATGGACTTCAAATAATTGTCTGATAGATGTATAAAAACGTAACATGGAACAAGTCAATTCCGATAGTGTAGATGTTAGGTCTAGTCAATAAAAATGGCAGTCGCATACTGGTGTTTGAAACGGATGGACTGGTTAATGGTCCCAACAAAGATTTTGGCTCTGAAGAACTTGAGGGAATGGTCCTAAATGGAAATGTTGAAGGCGAAGAGAAGCGTTAATAACTGAAGAGATTGTTTATTTCTAAGAGATATTAAAACAAACGATTTTTTAGTTGCCTATGTATTTGTGGTATTGAATAATGGCGGTATGAAACATTTAAGATTGAATCTCTTTGAAATGAAACTTATGACACTCGCTTGACCATATTGACAATCGCAATTAATGTCAAAACCCCATGTGTATTAAGTAGATGACAAAATACTATACACTGTGCTTGATTGTAATGTTATCTTTTGTTGCTTTTATGACAATGTGTTTTATTTGATATTGAAGTTGATGTCACATTTATTGAATACATCGGCAAACGAATACCGAAGCAAGAACGAGGAAAGGGGAAATTCTAAAATCATAAATCCAAAATCACGGCAATTCACAGCAACACGAATTGAAACAGTATGACAAAAGACATAACAAACAAGCAAAAATGAACAAAAGCGGCACAAATTAAAGCACTAGCAGTGTGAACCCTATAAAAACTGAGGTATCACCAGGTGCTAAGGAAGGGTAAGCATGATCTGCTCCACGCGTGGCACCTGTCACTCTGCCAGTGAAAAGTCCGATTTTGTCAGAGTCGGTGTTAGTCAGTCCGGTAACAAACTCTGGATCTACCCAAAGATATCTGTTCTCATTTGTGAAACAGAAACAATGTAATGGTCTGTCAAATCATGGTGACGACCGTAAAACCTCTGAAGTGACAATTGCAACAGTGACTGAACATACCCTTGATGTATAAGTTTTTGAGACAGTAATTTCGCTCTGTTGACAAAATCGCTGTACAGACACGGCAATAGCGTTGAGTTGTGAAATGTACACGCCATATGCCAGAGAAGTTGGAATATTACTGCTCAAAAAAGGGGAAATTCACTATTGGAAAGTCGAAATCATCACGCTTGTCGTATAGTTTTGTTTTCAGACGTACAGAGTTGTCAATATAGAGGTATAGGTCCAGGTATGATGCTGATGATGGTGTATCAGTGGTCTCTTTAATGTCGAGTTCATTTGGGTATATAAGATGAAGGTTATCGTTAAACTGAGGATTGTTCAATGAAAGAACATCACCTATATAACGGAAACTTTGGCTAGCTTGTTGTCTTTTTTCTCTGAAATAGCCCTTGTATGAACCTGGCTATAAACGAATAAAGAAACAAATCTGCTAAAAGTGGCGCACAAGTAGTCCCCATAGGTATCCCTATTGTCTGCTGGAAAACTTGTCCTCTAAATTCTACAAATATGTTATCAATCAAGAATTTAAGCATTGCAATGACATCCTCCTCTGTATACTTTTTGTGTGAATCAGTGTGATGTTTAACAAAATAGGTCACATCTTTACCTATCACCAAATATGAATATCTCCTTTCACCTTTTTTAGTACAGAAAGACTGATGTATCAAATCCCGGCGTACTGACTTTAGCTTATCGTTTGGAAGAGCAGTATAAAGAGTAGAAAAATCAAATGTTTTAACCATGTTGCAGTGGTTGAGTTCAGTTTAAGATAGATATTTTGAGTTTTTGAGAATCTACATCTGATTCACTCCACTTGTTGAGTATACTTTATCACTATATACATTGTGTCTTGAGGCCATCTTTGACTGCAGTTAGTAATGAGGAGCTTAGAAAGGGGTTTTGTTGTGCATTTGACTCAGAAATGTATCTCTGTTTGTAAGGGCATTTATGTAATTTAGGTACCAAGTAGATACAAGGCAGGTTGTTGTTCTCTTCACTCAAAGTGATACCAAAGGAAGACAATACTGATTTGTGATTGTTAAGTATGTCCTCCCTTCGTATGGCGGAGAGTTTGTATGTGGGGTTGCTAAATGAATTGTCAATGCCGATCTCCTTCATTAAGCAGTCAGTGTAGTGTCATTTGCAGATACATGTGATGTTGTTTTGGGCCTTGTCAGCTGGTACGATGACATAATTGTCATGGAGGAAGGACAATGTTGTTTCTACCTGGGGGTCATCGAATATGCTTTTTGAATTTGTGTTCATGGTTGTCTTAAGGCGCCTCATTCGAGCTACAATTAATGACTTTCAACCTTTTCCTTCTCTCTCTTAGCCCATTGTTTGGCGTATTCCTCAATTGCATCCATCAATATTTTAAAGTTATGTTTCCAATTGATGGGTTGGGGTTCACGATATTTTGGACCTTTTGTGAAGAGATCACATAGTTTCTCATTTGTTACGATGCTGAGGTCCCGTGACCAGCAGGAGCGTACATACAGTTGGGTGCTGACGTAACATTCCATCCAAGTGCACTCCAAAAACGTTCCTCGCGTGCACTTCGTGTGCACTTGAAAGTGATTCCATGACAGCCTAGAGTGAACTTGTGACCACTTTCAAGTGCACTTGAAAAGAAGATGCGATCGCGAGAGTGATCGCAAAGTGCACTTGAAATGAACTTCACGGCAGCTTTGGATTGCTCTTAGCGATTGGTCAGTTCAAAACACGTGATATTAATATGACGAAATTAACTTTAAGCAAAAAGTGTGAAAACTCGACGACTTAATTCTCTTTTTAATCTATTTTTTTTTATAATAAATTAAAACCAAAATGCCATTATACTTTTGTTTTATTTATACATTCCATGCTTACGTTACATTATATTCTTCATAAATCTTTCAAATTATCGAGGCCTATGTTTATGCTCGAGACATTAAATTCATATGTAATTTCAAAAAAACTTTCTCGCAATACTAAATTTAAACATCACTTTTCAAAAATGACCTCAAAAGTGGGAGATATTATTCATGTTATTTGTCATTGCTTATTTCAATTGTCGCGACACAACATTTGTATGTTTTTTTCCCAAAAATACCTTATAAGATTGAAATGTTTGCATTTTAGCTTTTTTCCTTTCTACCGATACCAAATTTATACATCTTTTGTCAAAAATGACCTCAAAATTCGGAGATGCTATATGGTTTATATGGTGGTCCTTATTTAAATTGTAGCGACACACCATTTATATGTATTTTGATTGAAATATTTTGCATTTTAGCTTTTTTTCCTTTCTTTGTCAAAAATATACTCAAAAGTGGGAGATATTATATGTTGGTGCTTATTTTAATTGTTGCGACACAACATTTGTATGTATTTTTCCCAAAAATACCTTATAAGATTGAAATGTTTTGCATTTTAGCTTTTTTCCTTTCTACCGATACCAAATTTATACATCTTTTTTCAAAAATGACCTCAGAAGTGGGAGATATTATATGTCGTTGCTTATTTCAATTGTCGCGACACAACATTTATATGTATTTTTTCCCAAAATTACCTAATAAGATTGAAATATTATGCATTTCAGCTTTTCTCCTTTCTCGCGATACCAAATTTATACATCTTTTGTCAAAAATGACCTCAGAAGTGGGAAATATTATATGTTGGTGCTTATTTCAATTGTTGCGACACAAGATTTATATGTATTTTTCCCAAAATTACCTTATAAGATTGAAATATTTTGCATTTCAGCTATTTTTCCTTTCTCGCAATACCAAAATTATACATCTTTTGTTAAAAATGACCTCAGAGTTGGAGATATTATATGTCGGTGCTTATTTCAATTGTCGCGACACAACATTTGTATGTATTTTTCCCAAAATTACCTTATAAGATTGAAATGTTTTGCATTTTAGCTTTTTTCCTTTCTACCGATAACAAATTTATACATCTTTTGTCAAAAATGACCCCAGAAGTGGGTAATATTATATGTCGGCGCTTATTTCAATTGTCGCGACACAACATTTATATGTATGGGGAAGAGAGACAAGAACAATTAGGTGGTTTTGATTTGAAGTCATCAATTTGGACATCCCGGAATACCCGTTTGTGATTGAAGATGTTAGTTGCAATTGGTTTTGTATATGTATAAGATATAAAAGGAACTGTTTGGCCTTTAAAGTTTTGTGGTATCTTGGTGGTTACATGTTTATTATGAAGAATATTGCCAAGATTGATGGCATCTAAGCCTTTAATATAAATTTGAGTTTTAAGAATGAACGACGTTCATTAGCAGATGTGCTAACAGGTTTAAATAGTCTGTGATGAACAATATTAAGGACGATTGCAGTTAATCTGTATTCATGTGACGATGGATATGTCGCGGAAGAGTTTAAACTGATTTTATAAAATGAATGTAATTTTGAATGGGGTAAAGAGTATAGCTTTGTGCGTTTGTGATGAATACCTAGGGGGACATTCATGTATTTTATTACTAAAGTTTATTGAACAGGTTGGGCGTTGCTTAATTTTCTCTGTCTTGAAGGTAGATTAAAAACGAAAAAATCCCGATATAATTGACCCGTGACCAGTCAGGTCAATTAAATAGAGTAATAGAAGACCAGTAATTGAAATGTCATGCAGATTTGGGGCAGTGTAATGTCGATGCCCATGACTGCGTTGACGGCGTTGGCTTCCATTCAAGATATTCATCACATTGACAGAGCTACACCCCGGACTCGACAAATTACCTATACTTTTCATATTATCATTGCAACCATAGGGTATTGCGGTTCCAAGCTCTCTAATTCAGTATTTTAGTTGTAAACGGTATGGTGTACTTAGAGTTGAATTGTTTGTGTGGTGATATATTTTCTCAAGGATTCTTACCTTCATGTTGACGATGGAGTGGTCTAGTTGATTGAAGTGTATGTAGACATAACGAGTCTTGTTGTCTTTGACTTCGTAGCGATGTCAACATTTTCTTTTATTCAATCTGTCCTTTGTTTCTCCAGTATATATAAAACCACACAGAGTACTCTCTATACCATAAACTAGGTTTCGCGATGCGCAATTTAAGTCATCATATGTTCTGGCAGTTAAAGTTTTACCAGACAAATTGCTGGTAAAGGTTGGATCTGTCAACAGCATATGTCACAGGTTTACAATATTTGATACGGCATTTAGAAATGGAACCAAAAGAACTCGAATCATTAAAAGATAAAATATCAGACAATTTAACATTACATGGCCTAATTTGTGGATTGGTTTCATCATGTCTGCCAGAACCTGATAGACTTGAAAAACACGCCTCGGATGTTGTCTCTATCGGGGAAGAACTACAGACACCTGATGTATCTAGATCTGATGAATCCGTGTCTGTAAACTCATCAGTTTGGGACGGTTCTATAATTATTTATATATTTAGTGCTTTGTAATTTTTACAAAGATTTATTGAAACGGTTCTATAATTATCTATATAGCTAGTGCTTTGTGAAATAATCAGAACGACTGAAATACATGTGCCACTGCATGCGTTGCGAAGTTAATGTGTCAGCAGTGCAGGTTAAAAGATTATCCGTTATTCTCCTTCTATCAAAATCGTTTTCGAAAGTGTGTCTTTGTCTGTATACCTGAATTGATATTAAGATGTACTAATTGCCGTTCGGCGCTCTCCCCTTTTCCAATCGGAGTTTTTTCTTAAATAATTTTCCATTAACCACCCTTTCAAGCAGGTAGCTTATTTTATTTTTGAAATATCGCGAAAGTAAAACGCCGTTTCGCGGATTTTCTACAAGACTTCATAGATGTGTCAGGAAACAATGTAAATACGCTGTAATGTGCGTACAAACAATAGGCTGTTGAAATCTCATATAGCTCAGTACAAAGTAAAAATAATAATTGTGACGTCACAGTATATATATGGTCTGGGTTAGCGGTCCATATACTTTTATACACACTATAACTATATTATAGTACTTTGAATTTTAAATATTAATTTCTTAAATATTTCAATTATACTAGTATTTTACATTTAAATATTTAGATAATAGATAACATTAATCTAATAGTGTTTCTGTAAATTAAAAATATAGCAATTATAGTCTATGTATCAGGTCGATACGATGTTATATCGACCTGAAAAACCATATCGACCTCGGATTTCATCTTCGGTCGATATGCTTTTCCCAGGTCGATATAACATCGTATCGACCTCATACACAGACTATATTTGTATGATATAGACCGGCAATGTTAACAAAGTCAAATAAGACAAATATAATGGTAAAGTATAATATACAGTCTCAGTAATAATAATAATGACCGTTTAGGCATTGTTACCTGTGATAATAAGTTATATTGTCAAGTCCTCGGTGTACAGTATCAGTTACATCAATTGTTTCTGTTTTTATTTATTTTACTTATCTTTATTATTTTTTTCTTTAAATGTATTCCTGAAGCAAAAATGGCATTGACTTATGTGCATTGCCGTTTAATGTTTTTGATGTTTTCATTTAGATAAAATCTAGCTTACGGTGTAAATCGTGCATTTTAAAGCTTCATATAAAAAAAACAGTTCACTATGTATGACAGAATGGAAAACACCAAGGGCTACATGATATTTGGTTTTACACACTCCTTATGCAACTTTTCTACTTTAGAAATAAATGATAAATATAATAAAAGGTATGATATATTATGAGTCATTACAATATTGCAATTTCTCGGTTGAAATTTAAGCAATTTTGTTTTATCTACAACGTGTCGAGCTAATTGAATAGCTTTTATTTATCACACCAAAATAAAGAATAATTTGATTTCAAGTTTATTATGATTTTTATTTGAAAATTTGTTGTCTGGATTGTTTGTTTTTTTTAATGTATATGTAAGAACATGATAACCCCCTTCTTCGTGAACAAGTACGTTCGTTAGCGAGTACTTATCACGAAGATGGGGATAATCATGTTCTTATACACTGTATATTTAGAATATTGTTAAGTACTCAAGAAATAATTACAATAATCAAACATTATAGACACTCAAAAGATAGACTAATTTAGCCCAATTTGACTTCACCCATGCATGCCATAATTGGAGTAATTAAGGTCTATAGAAAACTGTGAAGGTGATAAAACAGGTGTTATAAATGTAATTACACAGAGTTATTCATAGAGTTATTCATTATTATGGGAGTAGGAAGGTTTAGAGCTTACGGAATTTAAGAGCGATGATTTAGATATACTGACTTATAGTTTTATACTATTATGGAAACTGAGGCTTTAAATGTGCTACAGTGGGTATGTATTTTTTAAATTTTTTTTTATATGGTTTGGGGGGGGGGGGGGGTGNTGATATCCCGATTTGATCATCACAAGATCCTGATGGCAAGGACATAATTTGTGTATATATTACGTTTTTTGATAACTTATTCTGAAATTTTAAAAAAATATTTCCAAAAAGGTGGTTTGAAACCCAAAACGCCATTTCTATCCTTCATATTTTACAGATATATGCTTTACAATCTAAATGAAATGCATCAAGCAGTTTTAAGCTATTGACCCTAACATGTAAAATACAAAAGATAATCCTTTAGTAAGAACATGATTTCTTATGTTCTTCAAAAATAAGACAGCTGAAATCCTGTTATCTGATTGGTCGAGAGTACTTAACTATATTCTAATATCTTTCTTGTATTTTTCAAAACAGGAATGCTTAGTCATTTCATGTGGATAATAAGGTTTATCCCTTTATAGGATATATCAATTTAACAAAAGTGAAAAGCCAAAAATAATTCGTTCATTCTAGATTTTCGTTCTCAGTCCAGTTTTGTTTAAATATTCTCATGTCGTTTTTTGACGTCACTGTTTTACATGCTCGTCAATAAAACAAAACACAATGTTTTTTCAACGACATACAAAATCGAAGAAAGTCCTGTGCACCCTGGGCTGTTTCAAGATAAAACTTCAAAAAAAAAAAGAAAAAAAAAAACGAATGCCCACAAAGAAACACAGGGGGTGGTGTGAATATATATTCACTCCAATCGAATGGCCTCAACAAAGTTTCAGTTCGATTCGGTCCTTCATAAATGCTCGCATATCCGTGCCCATTCATTGGGGATTGGACAAGCTACGGGAGTTAAAAATGAAACAATTAAAAAGTGTAGCCGTTGGGCATCTGTGTCTTACCATCGATATATCCGTATGTGAGTCCTAATTATTTAATACAATTCTTGCTTATTAATTTTTATACAACTATTTTTCACAAACATTTAATTTCAGGTTTGAAATCTGTATAATTCTTCGGATCACCCATTGTGTACTGGGCGCACAGAAGTGCTAATGGTAGAATCAGGGGTCAAGACTTGGGTTTTCATAGCAGAGGGGCCAACATCCGCTGGTCTGGAAAAAGGGGTATGTTATGGGATGAACTTACCTGTAGTATTCAAGAAAAAATAAGTAGCTCAGCTTTTGTGATTGTTCAGTTGAGTTCAAATGACCTCGGTAAAATCACAACCAATAGTCTGATTGGGGATTTAAAAAGAGATATTACTTAGATAATAATTGGTTCTGCTTAACACACATATCGTGTGGAGTGAGATTTTAATGAGCAGGTACTGGCACAAGACTAATAATGGAGTATCCTTAGAAAAAGCAAGAAAGCGAGTTAACTTGGCTGTAAGCAATTTTGTACTTAAAGGCGGACACTATATGATTCGCCATCCACGCATCCTAAAGAAAAAATCATCTTAACAGGTTCGATAGCGCACATCTATCTGATACGGGGAACGCAATATATTTATATAATATTCAAGGCGCATTAGAACTCTTCTTTTCAACAAGTGGAGCTAAGCATTTACCATAGCAGCGATTTTTGACAAGCCGGGGGAGGGAATGGGGGTTGGTAGGTATTGACGCATTCATGTGGCGATCTGGCAAGATAAGGGGTTACGTTATCCAGTATTTTTTTGTCGGATCATATCATATTGATCCATTTTCTTGCGTTACCACAAGGAGTAGGGGTTAGTCCATCTCATGTCGACCCTGAGTGACCAGTTCTATTCTGTTACCAGTTTGAGCTTACCAGCAAGTTTACTTATTATTACTGGTGTCTCAAAATCACATGATGTAATCAAAGTGCTTAAAGCCCTTATAGAAAGGCTGCATTCAAAGATTTAAGTTGACTTGGTACAAGCTCCTCTTGTCGTTTATTTATAATTTCCATTTTGCTATAAAAGTGTGCAGTAAACTATCCACACTTGCTTACTATCAAACAGTGTTACAAATATTGAAAAGAAGAAAAAAAAATAGTACAGTCACAACATATAAAAATTCCTGACAAGCCAGTACTATTTGAACCAAATGCAAATTCTAAAGACCTTCAAATGTCACCTGCTTTTAATAGGGTCTGGAAGTCTCGTCATGTGACACCGAGAAATCAAGATAAAATTCAAATTTGAAAACGTTTCCCGCCAAAGTATGACGTTGTCGATTTATGACGTCCATATTGTTTGCTTGAAACGTCATATTTTTCTGCTAAAAATGCAATTTCCGGGTACAAATTATGTACCCGGAAGTTGAAAAATTGAACGAGACTTACAGACCCTACAGTAACGGTTATCCCACAACAGTTCGTACATAGTGATTATCTCCCTTTCTATATGTAAACTGAACTCTAGTTTCTATTTTTAAAAGCGACTACAAGACTAGAATTTTCAAGGTAAAATTAACAATATTAATGTGGACTAAAAGTCTATAAACGAACAACCAACAGCAACAAGTTGTTTCATTTCAATGATGAAAAAATACGGTGTCTAAAGCCTAACGTTACACGATTTCCGTTAACGAGTTAAAACAAATCTTCGGACCGTTAAAAATATAGCTTGTCAAAAAAGCAACACAGAATAAGGCCTCTGACAATGCACAAAGAGTGAAACACAAAACTCACACGTTGATGTAAGCTTTCGTCAATTCTACTTCCTACCTTCGTTTTGTCCATTCAGCACCTGTTGCACATGCGTCCGTACCAGAAATATGTTTACATGCTGTTCAAGCAACTGAAGCGCTCTCGTGTTTATGTAAAATCGTTTCGCCGTTAGAATGTTTTATCCATTTTAATTGCAAGATATCAATTATATTAGCAAAGATGCACTTTATTTAATCCGTTGAAGATTCCATGCAATGACAAACCATTCTTCCGAAATCACCCGAAGTTTACCGATGATAAATTTTCCGTTAAGGGGAGGGGGGGGGGTGTAATCGTTTTTCTTGAATAATTCTTTTAAATGATCACCAAATTCTTTCAAATCTGTGTGAATTACTTTATTTTCTCACTAACTCATTGTATAAATTCAAAAATATGATTTTGGTCAATCTGGTCATCTGACAGGTCATGACATAAGAAAGCGTTGCAATGCAACCTTCCTGAAAATAATTTCTGCTGCACTCCTCTGATAATGGCTTCAGAGGGTGATGGGATATAAGCCGGCCTACGTTGATTTCATGGCTCCGGTTTTCTTTTGTGTTACCAAGAGGGGCTTGAGCATCCATTGCTAGTTTTTCTCTGCACCTCGGAGGTAAATCGTCTTTATTCTTTGCATTATTGGCCTATTATTGAAAAAAGGCGAATGTCATTCGATGTGTCCTAATAGTTCCTACCTTAACTGAAAACAAATTCAGCAATGTCAGTGTGATACGGACGCTAGAACCTTTATTCTGGGATAAGCCTCGTTGAAAATACCGGGAACAGACGAAATAACCCTCTTGCTCAATGGTTCGACTACATTGATGAACTTTAGTTGAATTAACATGTTAAATAAATACAGACAAGCCTTCGCTTATCTCAAAATAGAATGCTACATGAAATCTCTGAATAATATACATTACTCTTTATTCAGGGGCCGACTCCGACCTGCCGTTTGGTGTGGGGTTTTCTCACCGTTCATTGAAGATCCTATGGTAGCTTTGAGTTGTTATTCCTCCCCTTTGGGTCGTTGTCTCTTTGACACATTCCCCGTTTCCCTTCTTTTTCTATACTCTGAGTTAGCGGTACCAGATATTAGCTAGCGGTTTCGAGTATGAGCTAGCTAGCCAGTGGAAATACGTATACTGGTTTCTGTTATAAGATTGTTTACTTTTGTATGATCATTCCATTTTTTGCGAACTCATTTTAGCACAACACCAAATACAAGGAGAAGATTTGTACAAATATGAATTGAAAATACGACTAAAGTAGTTTTTATTCAAGAATAGCCTTGTCCGGCATCTTATTCATTAAGTGTGCATTTGGTTATTTTTGCAAAAATACATATTTCTGTTCCACTGTCTACATGTTTTGTCATTTTGACACTGAGAAACTGTATAGAAATACAGTGGAACTCCCGAAAACCGACCCCTCTAAATACCGGATCCCTCTATTAACCGAACGATATGTTTTGGTCCGGAATTTTTACCTATATACATGCATGTAAGTTAAAATTTCCGCCGAAAACCAGCCCCACTGAATTCTGAATTCCGGCCTTATAGATCGGACCCAAACGTATATTTTCTTCTAAAATTCAACTCTGAAAATCGGACGAATTTTTACGCGGACAATAAAATCGACCAAATCTTTTCAACAAGTCACATTTTTCTTGCCATCCTCATTGATCAATAACTGCATTTGAAAAGATTACAGAAAATAATGATTTATTTATCAATGGTCGTTGTTTAATTTATGTGATGATGGTAATTTTATTTTAGGTATGTTTGGAAGGAAAATGGAAATTTTCACATTTCTTTTACAATACAAACAAGTTTTTCATACGAATATTACACTCTTATAATCCGTTATATATTTTTTTGTAATTGATTTACCTATATTATTTTATTTTTTTAAGAGTATATTTAACAATACGAAACTTAGATGAGTTTTTATCATTACAATTTTTTTATTGCAGTGTTAATTAATTATACTTGTACTTAATTATACATTACTATAACTGCCTCATCAAAGAACTAGGCATTGATTACAATACACCAGGTAGTGCTGCATACAACAGAATTTGACAAAGATGAAATCCTATCCAGTCACAGGTCATTCATGTCCTACTTGGACATCCATACTAAAAATGACAATCAAGACCTGCCATACTTATATTCGGTACAAAAATAACACAAAAATCCATATAAGGAAAGATACATAGCAGGATCTTCATCTTGCTCAACTACTGAATTGTCTATTAAACTCACAAAGATTTTGTGACGGGCATCAAACATACTATACATGCCCGAAGTGTCATAAATCAATTCGAAGGAATACATTCTCTGAAAACATTTGATTTTCAAAACTGTATACCACGCTTCCTCTTGATAACTTAAAATCAGGAATCAAAGGTATCATTCAAAAAGCCTTTGCCGGTCAAACAATATTTCCTATTTATAAATCCTCATTTTTTTTCAAAAACCTATTTAAAAGGAAAAGTATGCTACGATGAAAAACATATATACAGTATGCTCGATTTTCTAATTGATGATATATTTGTCACATTTGGATGTGCTATCTATCAACAGCAAGTTGACAAACCAATGGGAACTAATTGTGCTCCTCTACTCGCAGACTTGTTTTTATATTCTTATGAGACTGAATTTCTTCAGGGACTTCTAAAAGATCATAAAATAAAAGATGCTAGATCCTTTAATCTCACTTATAGATATATATTGATGATGTTCTTTCCATCATTAACCCGTCTTTTGCTAAATGGATACCATTGATATATGTCTGCCAGAACTAGAGATTAAAGAAACGACAGAGACAACTGGATCTACATCTTTTTTGGACTTACATCTCGAATTTGACGGAAATGGTCATCTCAGTACTAAAATTTACGACAAAAGGGACGATTTTAATTTCAAAATTATTATTTTCCCCAACTTGGACAGTAATATTCCAGCTTCTCCTGCTTACGGAGTGTATGTTTACAGTTGATTCGTTACGCGAGAGCTAGCACAAATTATACAGAGTGACTTTCTCATTATACATAGTTATCCCCGTGACCGACTTATCAATTAAGGGTTCAAAAAATTCCGTCTGATACTATCATTAAAAAAGTTTTTTAATAGATATCAATTGAAGTTTCGGTCCGAATTCTGATTCAAGATTATTCTTTTACCTAGTACTAGGATGGTCATTTCTTTTAACTGTCTACGACCTTTCAATAGTAATTGCTGTTGAGTTGCTACCGGACACTAACGCAATGGAAGGGGAGGTTTGGCATGCCATCAAACCGGTTTAACCCACCATTTCTTTTGAAATGCCTGCACCAAGTCAGGACCATTGCGGTCGATAATTTGCCGGTGGTTTCTACCTGATTTATCTTTTTTTTCTCATGGACGTCGGCTTTGGTAATTTTGTTTTTACCCCCATTTTGTATTAAATGCATGATACCATGCAGCAGATATTTTACTATTGGCGGTGAATTTTACTCATAATTCAATGAAAATTGAAATATTATAAGATTCTTGTATCTTAAGTTGACTATTCACATTTGGCAATCCAAGTGAGCTTAAAATTACAGAAACTACCCATTCCCCTACTCGCTAGACAATAAGATAAATAAATAAATGTTTCAAGCTATACGATGATGTTCCTTATCTATTCTTTACGTAATTTGGGATATTGATTCTTCATAATTCGGTTAAATTGATTATTATATCGATGGAAAATCGGCGCGGAAGACATTCTCGTAAACAATTCTTATAGGCATCTTTGTATTGATCTGGATTGCAACTTAAGATCTTCAGACAGGATTTCGAATGCTTGTCAAAAATTAAGGAAGGATCTCTTTCTTTGCTATTTCACGAAAGGATATGGAGTATGAATGTTATAAACTGTGTTTCAACGAACCCTGTTGGTTTGGTTCATTTATACAAGTCCGTTGTGTTGCCTATGATCCTGTACGTATGTGAAATGTGGGCAAATTTAAAATTTATTGATATGTCTATGTTATATCGTTGCCAACACTTCATTGTGAAACAAATATTGAACTTAAAAACTAGTGCAAAGTCGGACATGTGTCAAAGCGTACTTGGCCTCAATCAAATTATGTCGTTCATTGATAAAAGAAAACTTTTATTTTTTACAAAAACTGTGTACACTTGACAATAATGTCCTAACGAAACAAATCTTCAATGTCGGGCTATTCATTCCTTATGGACATTGAACGTACGCATTATGGATTTATTCCTGATATTTTTAGTATTATAATAAAGTATCGACTTTATCCGAGAATCGACAAACCCGATGAGCAGGTAAAATTAAATACATTAATAAAGGAATTGACCTCATTGATATTGCAAGCATTTTTCGGGACCTAGATATTCAAAAGCTTGTTTTGACAACCAGACTTGCCTGTCATTTCCTTTTCTTATAAAAAACCTACTAGAAACATTTTTTCAATTACTCTTTTATTACCTGTGATGCTTATTTCGAGAAGAACTACATTAACGGGGAATCTTACCATCATTGTAAATAAGGAAGTCAGACAATTCTTTAGAAAAGGGCCGAAATGTCGCTCGCCTTTAAAAATAAACTGGCAAGCATGTTTTGATATAATTAAAGACGCTGTAACCAATTATTGTAAAAAATGGTGCAAAAAAGAAAGTGCTGACAAGCATGCTCTAAATTTGTTTAAAGATAAAATTATTACCAAGGACACCAACAGAATAATTTTTTATAAAGATAATTATGTTGAGTTGCCTCCTAAGCTGTCTGTAAATAGAATTAAGTCAAAACTGAAGGATCTTGGTAAAAAATATGTGTTTGTACCTGTTGACAAGGCTTCTAACAACGTTGCTATTGTCTGAAAGAAATACTACATCGATGTCCAACAAAACGTACTGGACAAGTCAGACACTTTCAAACGTACCAATTGGGACAAAAAAAAAAAACGTTAACCAAACAACATTTTAAGGATACAGAAATGCTTAAAGTTCCACCTAAAGATAACATCTTACCTACCATGTACGGGGTTCCGAAGCTTCACAAAAATCCCTTCAAACATCGTTTTATTTCAGCATCTAGTAAGTGTTCTACTACCAATTTATCCATCCATTTAACTAGTTCACTTTCTTGTATAAAGGAGTTGGTTATTAAATACTGTGAAAAAACTTATCAAAACTCTGGTCTAAATTACTTTTGGAGTGTAAATATTCTATTGAAGTTTTAGATAAACTACAATCTATTCAAAGACCAGTCTCATCTATCGACAGTTATGATTTTTCTACACTTTATTGTACCCTTCCACATAATTTGATTAAATCAAAGTTGGGACAACTTATTAAAGGATCTTTTAAATTTTCTGGTCTGCAGTTCATTGCTCTAACAAAAAGCAAGAATTCTTCTTTAATATAACCTATAATAATCATTGTTCCTGGACATGTGATGATATGATTAATGCACTCAATCTTTTGCTGGACAATATTTTTGTTCGTTTTGGCAACACTATTTATCAACAGGTCATAGGTATTCTCATGCATACAAATTGTGCACCTCCCATTGCAGATCTTTTTCTTTTCTGTTACGAACGAGATTTCATGACAAAACTTCAAAACGGAACCATACCTAACAGTGATAAACTTATTTCTATTTTCAATGATAACAGCAGGTATATTGACGATATCCTTACTATTGATAATCCCCAGTTTTTAGGTTATGTAGACATTTATTTATCCACAACAACTGAAATTAAATAAACCTAACAATGATTCCAAATGTTGCCCTTTTCTGGATCTGACTATCATTATTGACTCTGGTAAAATCAAAACCAAAATATATGATAAAAGGTATGATTTTGATTTCACTATTACTAATTTCCCTTTTCTTGACGGCGACATTCCCTTGCTCCATCCTACGGGGTGTATATTTCTCAACTGGTACGATTCGCACGAGTTTGTTCTACTCTTGATGATTTCAATGAACGTAACCGTACTATCACGGCCAAACTTTAAAAACAAGGTTACAGATTTCATGCATCTTTCGAAATTACGTATTGTGTTTTTCTCTCCTTTCAAGATTGTGGTCATGCAGTTAGTAGTCTACCTGTATTGGGTTTTATTCGTATGTTTTTATACTATAGGAAAATGGGACAGATAAAGGGGAGGTTTCGGTACCCATAAACCGGTTTAACCCTACCACTGGCTTTTGCTAGTGCCGGTACCAAGTCCGGCTGTCCCGAGTTCCTATCGTTGTCTACGTTTGTCTTTTGTCTTATACGTGTTTTTCTTGTGTAATTATAATTTTCAGCCATTGTAGGTGTTTCCTGTTATCCATTTTCTAACACATACTCTCCAGGATTTTCTGATTGAATACTTATGCAACGGATCTTTTCCTGCTTAACATATATGGAAAGTGATAGTAAACAATGCAGTTGATTTTAAATATTACAAGAAACAGAATGGAATCAACGAGTACGTACTGACGGTGACTTACATTCATCATTCAGTTGTTATAAGTCCTATCTTAACACAGAAACTTTCAAACGTTGAAATAAGAAATTACTATACAATCATTAAACTTATAACAGATCGTCCGAATGCTACACCAGGGATATGTTCTATATGTGACAGACAATCCAGTGATGTTTATGTTCACGCGTGTTGTAATGGTATAGGGACACAGTCTTTTCAAAATGTATGGTGGGATATCATCATGGAAAATTTTGATGTCGAACTGTTTGTCGAATTTATTTCATACTCCGAGGAAGAACTCTACCAAATTCTCCTAGGGAAACCCGCTCTAACTGAAATGCCAGAGTTATACAGTTTCAATAAACTTTGTCATGCACACACATCTTCAAATGTTTGGCCGAATATCACCGGCTTACCAGTTCTAGTCCGTAGTTGTGTTGGTATACAAAACGTCATCGGAAGCTTGCATATATGCATTTGTTTTTTGTATATAGTCTGAAGTATTATTGCTCACTTATTTTCAAATGTGTTTTTTTTTAACATGACTTGACGTTGATATGTTCTCCACAATTGTTCTATTTATCTAATCTCTGTACTGAGGAAATAAAGAAATGAATGAATGACTTTTTTTCTAAAATTAATGGATGTCAAATTTATATTGTACTTAACAGCTTTTACTAGACGCACGTAAATAGGGGGTTCAGGTGATTTTTAACATTAATGCTACGAATTATTTTTGTGATGCGAATCTAGTCACTGGAGTATCCTCAGTACAAAAAAGCCAAGAGAACTGCCCTACCCTTTTTAGTCTAGCAGAGCCAGACTCTCACAAATACAAATTTTGCTTATTTTCGTGAAAAGCCGTTCGCTGCTTTTAACGACCCATATTCTGAACTAGGTAAATTCCATGTGCATTTATGACGTATTGTCTGTTTACACTACACATGAACAGGGCGCCCAAAGCCAAATAGCACAAAACTACCACATGACCAGGGCCCTCAAGATCATTTGTGACGTTTCCCATTATATGTCTATGGAAGCTTCTTTCATCATATACATGTTCCGTGATCTTTCGGAATTATAAAAAAAGAAAAAAAGGGAATTTCTGCTCAAAATATCTTGCATACACGTAAACCCTTATCTACATGTATTACTAAGACTGTAAGTTTATCTAGAAGTCAATGAGACACGTTTACTGCAAAGGGTAAATTTCTTGTGGTGAAAATCTCGGTAATATTTTTTTTGTGTAAAAAAGTGGCACCAAACTTTTAAATCGCATTGCTCTGTACTAAATTGTCGTAACTTCCTGATTTTGTGCCAATTTGTTAACAATATAGGTACCTTTTCAGAAATTAAGGTATTTTATCTGGAACAATTATATTTTGTCCAATAGACACTTTTTTTCAAAAATCTTTTTTAAGCAAAATTAGGAAAATTACCCGTAAAGATCGCCTGCTCACAGGAAAACTATACAACCAATGTCCAATATTTTTCAATATTTGTATTATATGGAAGATTGTCTTTTAAACTAGCACTTTTTAGATTCGATTTCCAGTATCATGGTGGCTATGATACGTTTTGGCCCCTATATTGCATTTTTTTTTCACAATTTTTTTTGGTACTTTTTTTTTCAACATTGAGTTACTACAAGTTCAACTGCGTTGGCCATATTTTGGAACGCAAATTTAAATAGCCTAAATACTGCTCTTTCATAATGTAATCAGATTATAATGCTGATATAAGGCATTTTCCGCGGAAATGCGACGCAATTTGCCTTTGTCGGTAAAATTTTCGCTAAGACTTAGAATTTCAAATGGTACTCTTCTTTATGACGTCATTTCTCCTGACCCAAATAGTCGAGAGCTTAAATATTGGCATCAAATGAAAGAGCAAGGATGGACCTTTCCATTGATACCACACATATTATAGACAGCTCGCTACGTTGAATATACGTTGTATGGAGATTCCCATATCTCACACGTAAAATCGGATCGATTGAACACCCTATTAGGGGGTTTAGGTGATTTTTAAAATAAATACCCAGAATTATTTTTGTTGCGGAATCTAGTCACTGGAGTACTCTAAGTACAAAAAAGCCAAGAAAACTGCCCTTCCCTGTTTAGTCTAGCAGAGCGAGACTCTCAAAAATGCAAATTTTGCTTATTTTCGTGAAAAGCCGTTCGCTGATTTTAACGACACATATTCTGAACTCGGTAAATTCCATGTGCAATAATGACGTATTGTCTGTTTATAATATATATGAACGGGGGTGTCCAAAGCCAAATAGCATAAAAATACCACATGAACAGGGCCCTCAAGGTCATTTGTGACGTTTCCCATTTTATGTCTGGAGACTTCTTTCATCATATACATGTTCCGTGACCTTTCGAACTTATAAAGAAAAGATGGAATTTCTGCTCAAAATATCTTGCATACACGTAAACTCTTCTCTACATGTATTACTAAGACTGTAAGTTTATCAAGACGGCAATGAGACACGTTTAATGCAAAGGGTAAATTTCTCGTGGTGAAAATCTCGGTAATATTTTTTTGTATAAAAAAGTGGCACGCATTGCTCTGTTCTACAGTACGGTGCAGACATAACCTCTCGCCGTGTAAACTTGAACCAGTGATAAAAGCTGTTCTAAGTCAACTTAGAACCGTTTTCAAGTTAACTTAGACCAGTCATAGAACAGTCATAAAAGCTACTCTAAGTTAACTTTAGAACTGTTCTAGAGCCCTGACTGCTCTGACCTGTTCTTTTCATAGAATTCTGGCTGCTTTGACCTGTTCTGGTCGTAGAGCCCTGACTGCTCTGACCTGTTCTGGTCATGGAGCACTGACCGCTTTAACCTGTCATAGAATCCTGACTGCTCTGATCTGTCATAGAGCCGTGACTGTTTTAATGTTACAGCAATGGAAACGTTCAACTTCTCCGTTCATTGCGCGTATCGTGTAACGTGCGTTCACTATACTTTAATTCAAAAGACCACATTTTATATATATATATTTGCCCGTTTTCTCTGCCAGAACAAGTATTTATTTTCATAAAAAAATTCGAACAAATACATTATTTATTTCCACGACAAGTAGTATTAAAATATTTATTGTTTTCTCTGGGACCTTAGGACTAATATAAGTCCCAGCTGGGACCAAGATTAAATTATTTATTTACAAAATCGCCCAATTCCCACCCCTGAAAATCAACTGGTCGTCCCCTTCTTTCTGTTTTTTGAAAGATAATATAGATATTTACACCTGCAACTTTACAACTTTGAAAAATATTAACATATTAACATATAGAGTATCACATGTTTTGGGCTATACTATTCATGAAGAAAATCCGCTTTTTCTTATATATTTGAGGTTAAATAACAGAAATGTGAAGTATTGCAGCCATCAATATGATATCGAATAAAGAAAATCAGCTTTTTCTTATATATTTTAGGTTAAATTTTAGCAAGTTATTGTATTGCAGGCATCGATATAATTTGATATAATATCGAATGAAGAAAATCTGCTTTTCTTATATATTTAAGGCTAAATTACAGCAATACAGTATTGCAGGAATCGATATAATATCGAATGAAGAAAATCTGCTTCTTCTTATATATACAGAAAGTTGTAGTATTGGGGGCAACGATATAATATCGAATTAAGAAAATCTGCCTTTTGTTATATATTTTAGGTTAAATTACAGCAAGTTGAAGTATTGCGGCCATCGATATAATATGGAATGAAGAAAATCTGCCTTTACTCATATATTTCATGTTAACTTACAACAAAATTACAGCAAGTTATAGTATTGCGGGCATCGATATAATACCGAGTGAAGAAAATCAGCTTTTTCTTACATATTTTAGGTTAAATAACAGAAAGTTGAAGCATTGCGGGCATAGATATATAATATCTAATGAAGAAAATCTGCCTTTTCTTATATATTTTAGGCTAAATCACAGCAAGTTAAAGTATTGCGGGCATCGATATAATATCGAATGAAGAAAATCTGCCTTTTCTTATATATTTCATGTTAAATTTCAGCAAGTTGAAGTATTGTGGGCATCGATATAATATCGAATGAAAATCTGTTTTCATATACTCGATCAGTGCGTACTATCTATTCAAGATATATATTTGTTTTTGGGTACAGATCACAATGTCATGGCGTAGGAAATAGTTCGGTATTTGGCGACTTTTTATCAGTTTAACTCACCCTAAATCAATTATCTGAAAACACATAATTTAAGAGTTGTATTTTTACTAATGATTTGAAGCGATTTGTTAATGTTTTGATACTTACTACTACACATATTCATACACCACCCTTTTCTCAGTATCAGGCGGACATATTATATTGATTGTCTATTGATTGTTAACAAGTTATAAATAGCATAAACGATGTGTATTTTAGACTTTTTATTTACTGATTAATTTTGTGATCTATGTCTAGCTACGATGGTATATTTGTGAATCAGTTATTGTTTGAGCGGAAATATTTCATTATATCTGGGACTAATATAACAGGGATATGAAACTATTTAACAAAACAGTTTGATCGAATAAAAAGCGGTGTTCAGGCTACGATTTTCGGCTGTAACTTTTGATTTACTCAACATAAAATTATACTAAAAAATTTGCCGAAAAGCTGATTTATCGCATATTTACAACATTAAATTTTCATTTACACAACAATGAAATCCTAATTAAAAATGGGTAATAATTAAATGCACCAGGGGTTGTTATCTTGTGTAAAGAGGTCGAGAAACCGTCCAATAAACAAATGACAGTTATCGATGATTAATGAGCGTCAGAACAATGAAAATCAAGAAAATTGTCCAACTTTAACTCGTTAGTTTACCTGTCAAATTCCATCCTACTATTTCGAAATTATATCAGTATAAAGCTCTTTGTATTGGGTTTATAGTCATATATAATTTATGCAGGAAATATTTTTAACAGTGCTGATAAATTTTGACTGATGTGACCACGCTGATGCAATTTTTAGAAGTAAATTTTTGAGTTCAAACACTAAATGTTTTCCTGTGTATTTTACAACTAAATTTTCAACTTAATTTAAAGAAAAATATACCATGATTCGCATCGAAGTTTCATCTTTTCAATCATTTAAATTTTGTAGCATTTAATATTTTGGGGAAAATAGAAAGTGTACTGAAAAAAACGTCATGAAGTGTAAAATTTCGCGGTATATTTCTAAAAAATTCAAAATTATCCAAGTTTAAGTGCAAAGTTTGTGTACTTTGGAATAAATTTATTTTACAAAACATATACTATGATTTTCAGCAATCTTTTTTCTATTAAATGGTGTTCTTTGTATTAAAATCGGTGGAAAAATGTAGCTGTAAAGTGTACTAAAATTTTCCTATGTTTCAACAGAGAAATGCTTAAAAATACGACGATTTACAGGTAAATCTGCCGAGACACCGAAATTGTAAGAAATGTGAATATTTTAAATCCCTGTTATATTAGTCCCAGATTATATATCAATTATTTTAGAAATAAAAGATATGGCCATGTCTTTCCGTATAGCATTAGTTCACGCTAAGATTTAAAAAAAGTCATTAATAGTAATTAGAATTAAAAAAAAAAACAAAAAAGAAGAAATACAGAAAAACAAAACTGAAATAGAAAGGACCAATATGCTCGCAAATATCTGTCCAATTGATGTTTGTATTAGAAGATGTTGACAGGCATAAAATTCAATTAAAATCAATTAAAAAAAATGTACAGGTGCAATTTACCCCCCCCCGTTTCCTTATTGCTAAGAAGCAGTAAGGGCTAATGGTGATCCCGGAAGAATGCAAAGAAACGAACCCTATAAAAGTGAAAAAAAAGTTTTCGTTAATTTTTTGTTTATTGTTTTGTTTGAATATAGCCCTTTTCAAAATTGTACAGGTATGTGAACAATCGAGTATCTTTGGATATGGGTTTACCCGTATCTTTTCTTGTTTCTTATATATTTTAGGTTAAATATCAGCAAGTTATAGTATTGCAGGCATCAATATAATATCGATATAATATCGAATGAAGAAAATCTGCTTTTTCTTATATATTTTAGGTTAAATTACAG
>MJUU01003805.1:7248-25243 GCA_002080025.1 Modiolus philippinarum | reverse complement strand
GTGCATGTATTATTACCCTGGGGTTAAAAATATTAAAATGTGTTTTTGGCATAAAGTATTTCATTATACAGACAAAACTTACGTATAATCTCTTCTTTGTTGTTCTTTGATAATGTTTACAGGTTCAACACAACACTAGTCATCGACATTTTTTTTACTGAATAAAATACCTTTTCGACCCACTTTGAGAAACACATAACCCACAATTGAAGTTTATCTGAATATAATCAAACTTTTAGAACAACTTCATCCATATAATTCTTCTGTAAAACTGAGTGAGCTTTCGATCATAAAGGTATATATATTACAAAGATAACAATGCATTAATTAGATAGGCGATAATCCTTTTAATCTCTTGATAACATAAACGTCTCAACAATGGTTTAAGTGAGAGAAACAATGGCCAAGTGTGAATTCATGATAAACAATCCACTCGCCTCCGGCTCGTGGATTCTTTTTCATGAATTCACACTTGGCCATTGTATCTCCTTTACTAATTACATTCATAATGAATATGCAATTCCCTTCCTTTTTTAAAAATTTTACTCTTCTCCAAAAAGTTTCAGAAAGCATGGACATAAATTGTTTTTATGTCGACATAAGCTCCTCGTTTCTATTTCTAGAAATGTTGATGATGTTGTTGTCGTTTATATTTCTTTTTCAGTTTTCCAAATATGATTTAAAATACAAGTTATACGGTAGGTATTCATTTTCATTGATACAAGACAAGACAAGAGATGTTTATTTTTAAGACCAACGTTACAGAAGAAATAATTATGACCCTCAGTTACATTAATTGTGAAGCAAGAGGTTTTATAGAAATTTCATACATGTTCCGGAATAGTTTTACTGGCAGTTGCTAAAACGAATTATTCTGATGGAGCTTCTCAAATTAGATCTTTATCTTGAATCCTTATTTTCAAATAGCGGAAAGCTTTTATGGTTTGATCTTTATGGTTGCTACTGCCGGACTACCCTTTGTATTTATGCATTGTTATCAAATGTTTGATGTCTGTTAAATAAATACATCGGCGAACGAATACCAAAGCCAAAGTGAGGAGTGGAAAAATCCCAAAGTCGAAAATCCAAACTCACGGCAATTCATGTCCAACATGAATTGAGACGGACAAAATGTGTCGTGTCTGTTGTACATTGTATCTGTATATTTCCTTTGTCTAGTGAAATCGTCACAATAGTTGCTTTGATTTTCTTCGGAATGTGGCGGGGTTATATGTAAATTCCCGTCTATAGATAGTTGGTTTCGGACAAAGGGAACTTGACATTTCCTGTTCTTCACCTCCTTGGCTACATTATGTAAAGCTTCTCTTTTACGTTCAATTTCTTTTGGAAATTGTACTCGGATGCTGAATTTCGTACCTTTCAATTTATGCTCGTTTTTCATCGTCCTGAAAAGAAACAAGATATCTGTAATATAGAACAATCGTTTCTTTGGTTTCATTCCACAAAGCGGTGTACGGTCACTGATTCAACCTTTTGCTCGATTTCTTACTTTTCTTTAATAAAAATATATGGAATTGGGTAACCCATAAACGGATATAACCCTACTGGTTTTTGCTAGTGCCGGTACCAAGTCCGCCTATTCCGAGTTCCTATCGTTATTAACATTTTTCTCTGACTTGTCTTTCATTTGTATTTTTCTAGTGCAGTTCGCTTGTGAATTGTGGCATTTGTAGGCGTTTACTGTTATCTTTTGTAAGTATTGCATTTTAGCATTGGGTTCTTCTTCTGGGGTATTATTGAAGCCCAATTTATGAAATTTGCCTAAATAGATCTCCTTATTGTAATTCGGTGAAATCAAACATTCATTTTCTAATGTTGTGTTTCAATTTCCGTTGTGTGATAACATAGTTTCTAGAGTTGTTATGTTCGAAACGTTTCCTTTGCATTTACCAAAAATTTTTTCTAATATACTTTCAATTTCCATTTTATTTTTATTAAGGAGCAGGGGCGGTAAGAGCCTTATTTGGCTTGAAAAATAAATTTGGTGGAATTCACAGAATTTTCTCATTTAAATGTTCTAAAGGTATGGTTTTTCAGTAAACAGTAACAGTTCTCAAATATTACTGTATGATTACTGAGTTTTTTAGCGTAGAAGAAGGAAAAAATTGAAGATTTTGTCGAAAATGACAAATTTGACAAATTTTATTACTTTTTCTGTGTAGAAAACATAGAGCACATGCAAGAACCACAAAAATATTTATATGAGAGTTTCAATTCATCTGTACCAACAAGTTAATAAATTATCTAATTGGTTCTTGAATGTGCTCGATATTTCTCCGGTTAGAATAACTGTTAAAAAATCTATCAAATTCGGTATATTTCAATGAAAATGCTCAAAAGTAGTATTTTCATGACGTCAAAACACTACCAATTGTGACGTCATTGGTTATAACTTTCTTATTTTTTCGGCAAATGTGATCTCAACTTTGAAACGAACATGGAAGAAAATCTTGAGGTGCAACTTAGAAATTCACCGGAATCTTGGGCCAAATCAACCCTTCATCGCCCCTTGTCCTTTGATTCAATTTCATCTCAAACTCTTCTATCCTCTGTGACATTCACAGGTGTGTTAATGCTCGTATAGCTTTTCGATTTTTCGCTAAAATTTTACACATCTATTCTGAATATCTTCAACAACCTCTAGTTTAGTTTCTTTTAACGAATACAAACGATAATCGGACATTTTTCATTAAATAAGTTACCATCGCTAGTAAATATCTATATTTACTCAATGCTTTTCCTAATAATAATTTTAGTAATATTTCTCTTATGATTCACACTTGTTACCTATTCCTTGCATAAATAGTTATTTTGTTTGAAGCTGGAGTTAGATATGAACTTGTTGTATTGCTTTTACGGGGCCAAGTAATAGCACATCATCCATGATGTGATATCATTTTTTTTTCGCGTCACATTCTAAGGACAGCAACTTTGCTATAATCACAGCGTCAATATTCCTTGATAAATATTATCAGATAAACGGTACAAAAATGAATAACATTTACAGTTTTATCATGCAACTCTGAGAAATATAATCTTTTCGAGGCTCGGAAAAAGCAGCCGTTCCTTAGCAGCACGTCCAGAAGAACTAACACATAGCAATGCTTCTGGCAGCAAGATGATCGCACATTTGTGGAATGGTCACTTCGGATATTATTTTACTTCAGTCAAATAGATTGAAAAAGAATCAGAGAAACAATCTATGTCATTGCAAATTAAATACGGGACTTTCGAGATAGGAACTTTCGTGTCATTGTAGGCGAAAACGATCGCCTCAAATACCAGTAAGACGGAGTGACTGGATTCTTGACCTATTGAAGAATATATATACCACAGTTATGAAACTGAAGTGTATACTACATCAAAATTATTTAACTTACTTTTAATTGACGAAAAACAATAAATCTGAAGCGCTAAAACAGATTCAATAAAAACCACTCTTAGCTCAACAGTGTTTATTAATCAGTGATTCTCTCTCAATGTATTGATCATGATGTATTAATTTTTTTACCGTATAGTATCAGAACTTTAATCCGGTTTGAACACGACCCATGAGTCCCGTATTGTTTATATATGTATTAAAACTATATAATAAAATAGTTATATCAAACACTCGAAAATATACGTGTCGTCTAAAATCTTTTAACGGGCTTTGAACTCTACATACACTTTTTATCCCCGTACTTTCGAAGAAAGTTCGAGGATATTGTTATACCCTCCGTCTGTCTGTCCGTCAGTCCGTCACACTTTTCTTGTGACTCAAATTCCTCCTACATTTTTGGATTTAGGGATTTAATTTTGTTGTAGAATTATTGCATATAGTCTGTAGATGCGCAATAAGCTTTCGGATTTTTGATATTGATCTTGGGGCAAACAAGAAGCCCCAAGAGGTCAATTTTTACACATGTGGCATGCGACACAAACTTCTACATTATGGATTTATGGATTTCATTTTGTTGTAGAATTGTTGCATAGAGTCTGTAGATGCACAATAAGCTTTCGGATTTTTTCTCATTATCGTGGTGCAAACAAGAGACTCCAAGTTGTTGATTTTGACAAAGGCCCAAAGTTGTGGAATTTGATACATGTGGCATTCCGGTTCCAACTTTGGTAAATTACCTGAAATTGTCAAAGACACATATTTTTGAAATTTTGGCATATTATTTTATATTCTGACAAGTGTTTGGTAAAAAACAAAATTCTGAAAACCTAGGATTCTATAAAAAATAAGATTGTTCCAATTTGGGTAAATTTCCAGAAAGTCTTAAAGACCACTTATTTTTTGGAATTCTACCTGGCAACTGTACTTAAAATGTTTGTGAAGTTTAGGACAAACATTTTCATCAATTGGATTTCAAAAATATTTGATTCCAATTTTGGTTAATTTCCTGAAAGTCTAAATTTTTTTTGAAATTCTACCTAACAACCTCACTTATGGTGTGAGGTTCCTCACTGTGTTGAAGACCATATGGTGACCCCTAGATGTTTTTTTGGGTCGTTTTAACCTGGATATGGGATGTTGTCTCCTTGACATTTATCCCATTTCCTTTCTTTTTCATATTAAATTATTTGTGTAGTTAAGGACAAACATTTTCATCAGTTGGATTTCAAAAATATTTGATTCTAATTTTGGTAAATTTCCTGAAAGTCTCAAAGACCACTTAATTTTTAGGAATTCTACCTAGCAACTGTACTTAAAATGTTTGCGTAGTTCAGGACAAACATTTTTATCAATTGGATTTCAAAAATATTTGATTCCAATTTTGGGAAATTTCCTGAAAGTCTCAAAAACCACTTATTTTTTTTAGAATTCTACTTAGCAACCATACTTAAATTGTTTGTGTAGTTTAGGATAAACATTTTTATCAATTAGACTTCAAAAATATTTGATTCCAATTTTGGTAAATTTCCTGAAAGTCTCAAAGACCACTTGTTTTTTGGAATTCTACCTATCAACCATACTTGGTGGAAGCTGTATACTGAGGGTACAAAACTTAATTTGTCAGTTGGTTATTGGTCTGGAGCTGGCATGTCAGTTAACTGCTAGTAGTCTCTTGTGATCCGTATATTTTGTTCTTTCAGTTTTCATTTTTCACAATTGATTCAGTCCTGTTGCCAACTAAATTTTACTGTTGTTACGATTGTTTTTTTATTTATCACATTGGCTATAGGGGGAAGGTTTGGCCTAATAAAACTAGTTTAACCCCGCTGCAGCAGGTTTGCGCCTGTCCTAAGTCAGGAAATTTATTAAGCCTTTGTGTGTCTTTTCTGTTTACTAGTATGTTTTCTGGTATATGCATGCTATCATTATGCTAAACTCCTCACTGAAAGGGATCTTGGTGGAAGCTGTATACTGAGGGTACATAATTTTATTTGTCATTTGGTAATGGGTCTGGAGCTGGCATGTTAGTTAATTCCTAGCAGTCTTTTGTGATTTCATGTTTATGTCCGTATATTTAGTTCTTTCACTTTAATTTTCAGAATTGATTCAGTCCTGTGGCTTACTGAATTTTACTGTCGTAACTATTGTTTATCACATTGGCTAGGGGAAAATTTGGGCCCACTAAAACTAGTTTAACCCCGCCGCAGCAGGTTTGCGCCTGTCCTAAGTCAGGAAAGTTATTAAGCCTTTGTGTGTCTTGTCTTTTTCTAGTTAGTTTACTTTATGTCTATAGGAGTCTAGGGTGATGTTTATTTCGCTGAACTTGAAGATCTTATGGTGGCTTTGAGTTGTTATTAATCCCCTTTGGGTCGTTGTCTCTTTGACACATTTCCCGTTTCCCTTCTTTTTTTCTATTAAATTGTTTGCGTAGTTTAAGACAAACATTTTCATCAATTGAATTTCAAAAATATTCGATTCCAATCTTGTTAAATTTCCTCAAAGTCTCAAAGACCACTTATTTCTTTGGAATTTTACCTGGCAACCATACTTAAATTGTTTGTGTAAGTTAGGACAAACATTTTCAACAATTGGATTTCAAAAATACTGATTCTAATTTTGGTAAATTCCCGAAATTCTCAAAGACCAGATATTTTTAGAATTCTACTTAGCAACAATATATCCTATAATTCTTTTAGTACAAATAACGCGCTATCAATAGTTTGATTACAAAAATATTGAAAAATTGATGCCCAAGGTGTATAACAACCGTTTTCTGTGTCAAACAGAGAGTGTTGGGATAGCTGTCGTGTTTCCGACAACATCTAGCTTCTTTTGCTTTCATGTTTATGTGCATATTTAGTTTATGTTATATTTTTTGTATTATCTGCATATTGTATATAGGATAAGACCACCATAACTTAGTGTAACTTGTATCTTAGCCTTTTTGTACCATTTAGAAAGTTATAAACAAAATCACATTCCAAATGAACATAATAAGGCAACAGATTTTATGACTCTCTGCAAGCCAATCTCCTGCTTACATTGTCTTCATAGGAAATCAATGGACGTCTTCAGTAAGTTTGGACGATTTTTTCTTTGCAGTTAGGAATTCTTCAGATACAGTATAAGGTAAGGATTTTTGTATTAGATAAAGTGTCAATTAATATACAGACATAGAATTAATGCATGTCCCTGAAACTTTTTTACTTTACAAATATTTGAGAAATTATATTTGCTGTCTCACGAATAACTAAATACCGAATGTGCTGCAAATTTAACTTGAGGAAGTAAAGTACCTGTTTCAATTGGTTGCATTGAAATTTTAATGTTTTTTATTGCTTTATATTAAAGACCTGCATTTTATATTTCGACACATAAGGGTTTTGTTATCAGTTCTTATTGTTAAAATTCGATATCTTGTGTTGCAACTTTTACTATAAAGAGAATCGTATTTGATCTCTATATAACTATTTTGTTTGATTTTGTTTTATTTACAATGTATACATTTTGATGTCTTTATTTGCAATATATACGTTTTGATAGTTTTATTTACAATGTAAACATTTTGATTGCTTCATTTAAAATATGAAAAAGAAAGGAAATGGGGTAAATGTCAAGGAGACAACATCGTAAACATTTTGATCGCTTTATTTACATTGTTTACATTTCTATTAATATTTACATAACAAAATACCGAAGTTACTCTGATTTTATGTTTCTGGATATGCACCTTCCGACAACTTATGTCTCTTCAGTGAGAATTCATAGAAAAGTTAATTATCTTCTTTCAGTGAAATTTGCAGGTTTTGGAAATACAACTGTACAAAACACATGATCTCGCGTAACCACCATCTTATTCATACAGTTTGCTTATTTATGACGATAATTAAATTTTAACAATTCAGAAAAGTTTCTAAATAGTTGATCACATGGCGTCTTTGACTACATCTGGTTAATTTCATAAATTAAAACATTTTTTGCTGAGCATAACACGAAGTGATTACTTATTACTCCTATGTAAATCAGATGTAGTGGGTCTCATATCATATTTCGCGATGTACGTCGCTCGAATATGATAAGAGACCCACTACATCTTTTACTTACATGGGGGAATTATCTTCTATCAGTGAAATTTGAAGGTTTTGACAATAAACTGTACAAAACAAATGATTTAAATACCACCATTTTATTCATTAAGTTTGATTTTTTTATGGCGACAATTAAATTTTAACAATTTAGATAAGTTCTAAATAGTTGATAGCATTTTCAATCTGTTTATTTGGAGTGCATACAGTGCGAATGCTTTATCAACGATGGCTTACCTTGCTTCATTTGGATTTAAAAAAAAGTATATAGATTTGTCTTGCTTTATTAACATTGTATATATTTCGTCTCTTTGTTTACAATGTAAAAATTTGGAATAATTTGAGGTACTTTATTTATAATGTATGCATTTGGATTGCTTTATTTACCGGTTAATACATTTGGATTGCTTTATTTACCGGTTAATACATTTGGATTGTTTTATTTACCGGTTAATACATTTGGATTGCTTTATTTACCGGTAAATACATTTGGGTTGCTTTATTTATGATTTATACATTTGGGTTGCTTCATTTACAATGTGTACCTTTGGGTTGTTTTATTAACAATGTATGTGTACGAATTCGATTGGCTTATTTACAAGGTATACATTTGAGTTGATTTGTTTACAATGTAAATTTTGGCTTTCTTTATTAGCAACGTGTACATGTGGATTGTTTTATTTACTGTAAACGTTTAGATTGCTATATTAAAATGTATAAATTGCGGTGCCATTATTTTTAGTTTTTTTACTTCAGATTTATAAGTTTGGGTTGCTTTATTTACAATAAGTACATTTGAAATGGGTTGTCAGCACTCATATTATTTTCGTAATTTATTGGAATTTTGTTGTTTTGTTATTTAAGCTGTATTCACCATATAAAATATTCGTCTTCAAAACTTCTGTTATGTGAAGTACCAGATATTTGTGATGACAGCTCTAGAGTAAATGTTCCAACTGCTGCGATCTCTTAGAGAAATGTCATGTTGAAGGATGAAATTACATAATAAAAGCAAGTCGCTGTTTAAATTAGTTTTCGATATTTTCAAGTGATGTGTAAGGTCATTTCTAATACAAGGTCGTATTTAACATCTGTGGGAAACTTTTAGATATTTGTCAGTAATCTGTGATTTCATTTTTGATACAAGGTCGTATTCAACATTTGTCAAAACTGGGATTATCCTTCAAAAAGTCCATTGTTGGAGGGTAAATAAAGTTAGTATTTAATAAATCTAAATATGTTGCCTATCTGATTCTAATAAATTATATTGCAATATATGTATTTTCGGATCATCATTTTTATATGATGTACATGAATCATTCTGGTGTCAGTATCATTGTTGATTCTGAAAACATTAAAATAAAAACGACCCTTAAGCACGTCAATAAGGAATCCGACATATTTGACAGATACAATTCGGTGTAAGCAGATTCTATTATATTTATGAGTGCTTATGAGGAATAAGTAGACATTGATTGATTGATTGAATGATAGATGTCATAAGTAAAAACCAGAATATTTCCTATTTATAGAAGAAGTAAAATGTTATAAATTTATACAGAGAATATTAATGGTACCATTCTGGGTACTGAAAAGAACAATTATGAAAGGTACATATACACGTAACAGAACCTCGTTCTTCACTAGTTTAATCCACTAGGTTTTTGAAACCAAAGAAGTTTTTCTTAAAATTCATGACTTTCGATTAGTAATTAAGTCTCCCAAACGAAATTGTGAGACGTATTTTTTGTTGCGTTTTTATCTTCACTCTTCTTTTCTTGTCGTTATTTCTATTGTAATCAAAAGATAACAATATATTCATGTGATATTTAGATGCAATTTTATTGGATTGCATTTTATGACAGTACATCAGAGATACGTTTACTTGAAAACATTTCTAGCGTGGTGACGGCCATAAAATTTCTTAGGGGACAAAGTAACAACGGCTGAACATAGCTCAGACTCTGCAGTTTTTGTGAAAGTGCTTTTGACCTTTCCACAAAGTCACTGTATAAACCACAAGCTCTACAGTAACGAATTAATTGTGAAATATACACTCTTTATGTTTAGGAGATAGGTATATTGCTGCTTAGAAAGGGAGAGTTTACAATATGGAAGTCAAAATAATCCCGTTTGTCATAAAACCTAGATTTCAGACGTCCATGTTCGTCAAATAACAAGTTCACTTGGGTAGATTCGATTTAAAGATTCTTTAAATATTTGGTTTTTAAGAGAAAGTACATCGTCTATATATCTGAAGCTGAAATTAAGAGGATGGGCCAGCTGTTTTGTTTCTGTTGTTTAAGAACTTGCTTCATACGAATAAAGGAGAAGGTCAGCTAAAATTGGCTTACAGTTTGTTCCCATAGGAATCCCTATCCACAATTTGTTAAAATAGTACTCCCTAGTGTTTCTTAGGAACAGGTTTCCATAGCAACAATTACATTAGGTTCTAAATTTCTAAATTTTCACTTACCAATTTTAACCATGCATACATAAAATGATTTAATTTAAAGATCACCATCTCTCATTAGTTTTGTACCATAATAACAATAAATGCTATTTTTTTTTAAAATTTCATAAGAATTTCGCAATTTTTAATGAGGAGTATGTTGGACATTTGAATTACAGATGATTTGAAAATATTGCATATATGCATCGGGCTCTACAATCAATTCTACAAAGGTAACACATGACCACTGACCTTGACCTTAATAATGTACATAATTATTCAAGGTTGTATGTAATTATTCGGGGTCACATTCCTTTTCATGCCCCTGCGACGAAAAGTCGGACATATTGTTTCGTCCCTGTCCGTCCACAATTCCGTTCGTCCCTTCCCTGATATACTCACGTCTGTTATTCCAGACAACTCCTTCTACAATATTAAGGCTACATTTATTTTACTTTGCACAGTGATTTTTCATGGATTGTATATGTACATATGTCCATGACCAGAAAATACATTGATGTGGCGTTGTTCGACAATTAGCAAATAATTCCGCTAAAACCGGTGCTAGGGGCCGTCTTGAACTTACTGTGAGGTTAAATGGCAGGAATTGCGCGAGTACATTTCGAAATCAAAATATCGACGCCAGAGTGTATGTCTTATTCTTGATACAATTCCTGCCAGAAAATCATTTCAGTTATTATGGAAGATTCTGGTATCTCAATAGAGTGTCGTTATCTGTTTATTGTAAGAATGTCTGCCGGAGTATATGGTCTGTCTTTTATGTCATGTAATTCTTCCATGAAAAACATTTTTTCGAAAGTGGGCGTTTTATTCTACTTCATAAATTCATTACATCGAAAATCCATTTATATTTTAATTATATGTTTATTTATACCAAAAGGGATTATATATTGTAAATCTTAGTGTAGTATTAAATATTTTCAATTCATTGTTAAATGGCTTTAGCACTGAAGTCTAAAAAACAAGTCATTAAAATACAAGATTAAAACAATTTGCCTTATTGAACAAAGAAAGAAAACATTAGCTTGAAACTTCTTGTTTTCTACATTTATCGAGAAAAAATTTTTATGAAAATGCATTTAAGGTCAAATAAGTCTAGATCAAGAAATAAATCTACTTATGTTAGGTCAATCGAGTGGTCACTGAATACATGTTTGACTGGGCGTAAATGAACTAATCGAAAATGTTTCCTGCACAATTACGACGTGAGGCGAGCAGATTTTTGTTCGAAACTTCTATGGAAAAAATAAATTTCTAGGTAGAACTTCAGCCTCGAAAGTCTAGAATTGATCAATAGTGTTTCATTTGCGTCTTTATAAATATAAAATACACAATTAAAACAAGTTATTTTTTACCGACCATGATGTGAGCGAAGCGAACATGGTTGGTACTTGTAAACACTTTTCGTCCTGAAGCGGGGGATGGAGGAGCTAAAAGGAGCTAAAGCTATACACGTGGTTTCGAAACTGAAATTGCATTTCGTGCCGAAAGCGCGACCACACCAAAACGGATATTAAATGATGAAATAAATAGTATAGCAATTTATTATTATCATTATGCTTCGTGCCGAAGGCACGACCGTATCACCAATCAGAAAACTGGTCTTTTTTGTATTTTTGAACACGAGATCACACGAGACAGGCAGTTCCGTATGTGCAAATCAATGATAATGGAAGTAAATGTCGTGCAGAAGGCACAAAACATATGAACAAATTGGTACAACTGTCGTGCCTTCACTACCAACATAAATAAAGAAATAAAGAATAAATAAAAAAGAAAGTGTTGTTCCCCATAACAACGCGTTCATCATTCGGCAAACACCAGGTGTCCGTAGCTCAATGCGTTCCCCCTAAGTATCTGAGTCAATGTAAAGGCACGACCGCTAGAATAAAGATAAAGCTGTCGTGCCGAAGGTACGAACATAGTGATTAATAGCAAACAATGAATAGTGTTGACGTGACGAAGGCAAGTAATGAGGCGGCACATGGGCCATGGCAACGCACCCCCTCAAGTATCATGACATGCATGAAAACGACGAACGCAGATTTAACAAATGTTCATGCAATCATTTATCAAAAATATGCTCATGTAATAACTCCAGTGAACTCACCGATGATGAAATTGCTATGAATGATATCATAAATGATATAGGCCTATGTCTTCATACTCCCTATTAATTGTCTAAGGCCAAGGCTATTTCATAGCCTACTGGCGTGAATATTTGATTGAAAACTTTCAAAATGAAATGACATTACGCTTTACAACATAATAATGCTCATATTAATGTGAAAATCGTAATTCTTCAAATGAAAACAACTAAGGGTCTGCTACACCGGAAATATGTACATATGTACAACTAACGTTACACTTCAAGGACCGACAACTACAGAAGTGCTGCTGAGATTGCAATGCATAAACTGGTGAAATTTAAATGTTGGGATCGTAAGTTATAAAATAATCAGACTAGGTGTGAATTTGAATATTTTACTATCAATTGGAGAGTGTATTTACACCTGTCAAGTCACACAATTCTCTATTATCAATAAAAGAATTTTTGATACAATAATGACCAATGATGTGAAAACATAAATATGGGGTAGGGGCTGAAATATAAATATTTCCACTGCTTTATATTTTTATTGAAGAACTTCAAGCTTCACATGTCTCAAATTAACCCCCTCTCGGAGTTCTGCTGCAATTTTCATGTTTTAAATATCGAAAGTGAAGAAGTAAGTGAGAACCGAACCGTCAGTCTAAAACGAACAATCCAAGGACAATGGCAACGTCGGAAAAACAAAGAAACAAAGACACAACATAAGCACGACACAGCAAAGAAAATGTAGACTCTCATATATACAAAAATGAACAACACGGACCCAATAAAAAACCATGGGTGAGATCAGTTGCACCGGTAGAGTAAGCATCTCCTGCTCCTTATAAGACATCCGCCGTGTTGAACATGTCAACACCGGTATAAAAGTCAAATCCGGTAGAGGAAAAACAAACTTTAGTGGCAAAGAGAAAGATCTATTGTCATCTGGGAAACAGATATCCCATAGCGGTCCACAAGATCGTGATGTCGACCGTTAAACTTCCGTAGTGATGATTTCAAGTTATTGGCAACATACCCTTGCTTAAGTAGCCTATTTTTAAGCATCCGAGCTCTACCAAGATGTCACTGTATCGACCACAGGCCCTTGAGTAGCGAATGAGTTGGGAGATGTAACCTCCATATGCCTGTGCTTTTGGAATGTTTCTACAAAGAAAAGGGAAGTTGACAATTGGAAAAGTGAAGTCATCGCGTTTGTCATATAGCCTATTTTGTAGTGTACCTCTGTTAAAAACACAACTTGCCACGCATCTACTGAGTACCTTAGCTACATAAAGACCTTTTCAAAAAATCATTTTGTCCTCCCTTCGGTTTTGGCATTTAAATATAAATAAATGGTTACGGTTATCAACCCAACACGACAAGTTCATAAAACTGTTCACATTAAGATTACCGTGTCATTGTTTACTGTGACACTGCACTAATTTTGTTAGAATTAAAATCTATTCAGGGTTTAAGTTGTGTATTATTAGCCAACCGTACGAGTGATAACCGGAAGCGAAGAGTGTTTTTACCATAATTTGATTGGAAAGTTCGAATCCAGGAAAAGATGACAACACCTTTTTAAAAGGGCTATATGCCCTTACAGACAGAGAAACAGTGCACAGTCTGCCAAGAGCGCAACTAAACTCCTATCAATGCTCCTCACTGCATTTACTTACTGCAGTCCTATAAAATGCAGTCAACAAAGTCGGAGAATACTAAAAATACGCAAATAAATCCAACACTGAAAACCGCGAAATTTCGTACCGCGAATATAATACAAAAAAATACAGAAGTTGCATAAAAAACCGTATAAATCCGTATACAGTTTTCGTATTTAGTGCAAGGTAAAAATAGCGCTTATTTTGTTCAAAATCACATTACTACACAAGATATAAAAAGGAAAATGTCATCGTTATACTGGAGATTTTAACTGACAAAGCGTATGTGGAATTTGGAGAAAAAAATGTCAAGCACAGCTAGTAGGGATACCTATGGGAACTTATTGTTCAAATTTTTTCACTCCCGCTAATGAGGCCAGATTCTCACCAATGGTTTTTATTGGATCCGTGTTGTTCATCTTTTTGCGTGTGTGCCTTCATTTTTCTTTTCTGTGCCGTACTGATGTTGTGTCTCTGTTTCTTTGTTGTTTCCGATGTTGCCATTGTCCTTGGATTATTCGTTTTGGATTGACGGTTCGGTTCACGCTTACTTTTATATATCTAACTGATTCGATCCATTACACATTTGAATATTTCATCATGACACATAATGCAATTTCAAAAAATGCGAACACCAGGTGACGAAGACCAAGGAAACATATCGACCAAAAGACACAAACTTCACAAAAATAATACTAAAAGCTAAAGCATTTTTTGTTTGAACCATAAAAAGGCAAAACAAAAAATGTGTGAAGTTCTGATCTACACAATCAACTGTGGAATATACGCTCTGGACGCTCGGAGGTAGGTTTATAGCTTCTAAGAAAGGAAAAAGTCACTTTGTGTGTAAGTATGAAGCGCAATTCTTTTTGATATCCAGTCTTTTATGTAAATAATAACAAAATACAGAAGTTACTGTAAATTTATTGAACTAAAAACTAACCAAGAAGAACATAAACTGTCTTGTATTTACCTTCGTCGATCGGATTATATCCCGTTCATTACCATATTTTATCCACTAGAGATATTAAATTTTGAAATTTCAATTTCGAGGCTTGCCGAGCTTTGAATAAGAAAATTTATCTAACGGGTCAAAACCGGTTTAAACTTGACATATCATTTGAGAAAATATTTTTCTAAATTTTGATTATATGAATGTACATCGATTATAGATCGGAAGTTGAAATTAAAGGACCGGACTGGTTGTTTTTTTTCTGAATAATTTCTTGTACAAAGCTTGCCTGATAAGGTAAACGTCAGCTAAATTTCTGGCAAATGTACGCCACATATAAAACGTAAGTTTAAGATATAGATATAGAGTCGGAAAATCAAAACTATTAAAACGATCAGAGAAATGGCTATCTGGTCCAATTGTATGCAAATCAGTTTGTTACGTATACGTCAACAAAATAGTACTTGCGACTATAACACTTGCAGAATACCAAAAGAAGCAATGTCCACAATGACAAAACATCTAATAACACAAAACAGGTCATATTAACAAAATTATATATACTCGAGATGTACTTTCTTTTTTGACACAACAGTAATGAAGTAATTTGACCTTTATCTAGAGTGGATATAGGAGGTTAGAACTTCCTATTTTATTTAGATAATTGAATTGCTTGCAGATTTTAGGCAAACATTTATAAAGTTAAAAAAAATCGCAGAACACCCCCTTCTCCCCGGAACCACATTTTGACCAATGCCCTTTTTGAATGCTGTATCGGCCGGTGTAAGTGAAATATTTTTCATAGTCATTATTATTGAATTTGAACACAACAAGAAAAAGATGGCTTAATACAATTTCCTACTGTACTTACCTCAGTCACCTTCATATGATTTTTTTTTTATGGTAGAGTAAGTTTTGAAATATATTGCAAAGGTCAACAAAGTGGCAAAACTCACTGAATTGAAGTCAAGATTTACAACCCACGCCTACATTATATTACCTTAAAAAACTACACAGTGTATACATATCAAACGGAAAGGGTTACATTTCTATACAATGTGTCTTTTAAACAACCACAGATCCGTTTTGGGATATAAGCTTGGGGTGTAAGCCACTTGGTTGACCGTAGCAATAACACTGAGATCTCATTTTTAGCTATTTTTGGCTTTACTTTTAGATCACATTGCGAAATTATTCTCTATCAGTTTTTTAACATATTTGGTTTTATGGTCTTCCAAACATTTAGGTTTTATCTGCACTGAAGAGACATAAGTTGTCGAAATGTGCATATGCAGAAAATAAATTCACAGTAACTTCGGTATTTAGTTATTTGTTACCACTGGGTCGATGCCTCTGCTGGTGGACTGTTAGTCCCCGAGGGTATTCACCAGCCCAGTAGTCAGTACTTCGGTGCTGACCCGAAAGCCGATTTTATTTCGAACCTTGCAATATCTAAATTTATGTAAATTTTGTTGAAAAGTAAGGAGTATCTCCCTCATGCTAAGCTCTGTCCTTAGCTAATATTGGCTTTACTTTTAGATCACATTGCGAAATTGTTCTCTATCAGTTTTTTAACATATTTGGTTTTATGGTCTTCCAAACATTTAGATTTTATCTGCACTGAAGAGACATAAGTTGTCGAAATGCGCATATGCAGAAAATAAATTCACAGTAACTTCCGTATTTAGTTATTTTACATAATTGATCTTGAGTACAAAAACTGGTCAACACGTCTAATAAATAACCAAATACCGAAGTTACTGTGAATTTAAATTCTGCATATGCGCATTTCGACGACTTATGTCTTTTCAGTGGAGATAAAATCTAAACGTTTGGAAGACCACTAGTGAAATTTCCCTACTAAATACAAATTTTTAATCATAGAATGTAAAATTCTGAAATACTAGAGATCAATTATCCAATCCCAGAGATCTACCATACCCATGTCTGTTAATGCAATATTCTTAGAAAACATATAAATGGTCTCGTAATCGCACTGCATTTCTACTTATTTCTTGAAGAAAATTTTGTAATACTATTACAATAACAAGCCTAGAACTGTTTTGTTTTATCTTTTTACACTTAATGCATTTACTTTCATATCCACATGCCTCTGCTGGTGGACTGTTAGTCCCTGAGGGTATTCACCAGCCCAGTAATCGGTACTTCGGTGCTGACTCGAAAGCCGATTCTATTTGGAAACTTGCAATTATCTAAATTTTTGTAAATTTTGTTGAAAACTAAGAAGTATCTCCCCCATGCAAAGATCTGTCCTTAGCTGATTTTGGCTTTACATTCAGATCATATTGGTTATTTGTTCTCTATCAGTTTTTTAACTTCTTTGAGTTTATGGTCTTCCAAACGTTAAGATTTTATATGCACTGAAGAGATATAAATTGTCGAAATGCGCATATGCTGAAAATAAATTTACAGTAATTGTGGTATTTAGTTATTATGTACTATAATATGTTTTGTATGAGACTTTCAGTTTCTTTTGACGCGCACTTTTTCATACATAGACAGGGGTACATGCTATGCACACCTTAAGTTATCTCACCCCTTAAAATACGGCAAGCAGTCAATAATCAGGATGTGGTTTGATATTGAATAAAGAAAATGTCGATTTATTTAATTATATAAAAATATCATAAGATATAACAAAAAGTGCTGTTCTGCATTCAATTTACTACCAACTAAATTTTGTTGCATGTTCTGAACATTGTTTTCTAAATGTCAAACACTATTATACGTAAACTTTACAAGAAAAGTCCATAATATATTCAGAAAAAGTCTCTCACTATGTTCATTTCATTACCGTTTTCATGGATAACAGAAAAATTCTTAAGTGGCTTTTTAGAGAAATTCAAATTTCTGTAAACATTGATATTGGTTTAAGAGGAATGTCGGATTGAGTATAATTGGTAAATTATTCCTAAATGTATTATATATATAGCAGTAATTCTTTGAAAGCTTAGTTTGACCTAACTCTTATAGGTTTTCTGACAATGTATATAGTATTGACGTTTGCTAATTTAAGTCTCCATTTTATTGACCAACTGTCATATAAGATAATAAATACACATTGGTATATTCATCAAGCTTCTGGATGAATGTTTCCATACAGTTCTAGGGGGTTCAAGACGTTAAAATATAGAAATGTTACTTCTAATGTTGAGCCCAGGAAAACCGTAATTTTTCAATTTAAAAATGAAACAAAGTAATGTAAATTTTGTAACTGCAAGTAAGATTCACCGAGTAAATAAAATAATATATTAAAAAGGAAAATAAAATGATTAAAATAAATGGAAGAAAATGGAATAAATGTACAA
>MJUU01003799.1:0-10882 GCA_002080025.1 Modiolus philippinarum | reverse complement strand
CGAGGGAATAAAATATATTTCCACGTAGCGTTCTTTTGAATAAGAAAATTCCAAAAAAATACCAATGCAGTTATATATAAAATATTGTAAAATATAAAACATGTCAGATAATATTTGCCCGCCACAAAAATGAATATATATAGTCGAGTATACTAAATCTTTACAAAGGACAAAAATAATTCATTTTTCAAAAAAAAAAAACTTATTATATATCCTTCGAAGTAGTTTTATATGTTGCGATATAGCGTTTTGTAAATCTTTACATAATATGTTTGAGAAAGTTAGATTTTCATTATGCGGTTTATACTAAATCTTTACAAATAACCAAAATAATTCATTTTTTAAAATATTTTACTTTGTCATACTTTTCAAAGAAGTCTTATGCAAGGTAATTTTGGGAAAAATACATGCGACAATTGAAATAAGCACCAACATATGATATCTCCAACTTTTGGATTCATTTTTGACAAAAGATGCATAAATTTGGTATCGCGAGAAAGGAAAAAAGCTGAAATGCAAATTATATTCCAATCTTATAAGTTATTTTGGGAAAAATACATATGAATGTTGTGTCGCGACAATTGAAATAAGCACCGACATATAATATCTCCCACTTCTGAGGTCATTTTTGACAAAAGATGTATGAATTTGGTATCGGAAGAAAGAAAAAAAGATAAAATGCAAAATATTTCAATCTTATAAGGTATTTTTTGGAAAAATACATACAAATGTTGTGTCGCGACAACTAAAATAAGCACCAACATATAATATCTCCCACTTTTGAGTACATTTTTGACAAAAGATGTATAAATTTAGTATCGCGAGAAAGAAAAAAGCTGAAATGCAAAATATTTCAATCTTATAAGGTAAATTGGGGAAAAATACATATAAATGTTGTGTCGCAACAATTGAAATAAGCATCGACATATAATTTCTTCCGCTTCTGAGGTCATTTTTGACACAGGATGTATAAATTTGGTATTGCGAGAAAGGAAAAAAGATGAAATGCAAAAAAATTTCAATCTTATCTTCTTATTTTGGGAAATATATATATAAATGTTGTGTCGCGACAATTGAAATAAGCATCTGCATATAATATCTCCCACTTTTGAGGTCATTTTTGATAAAAGATGAATAAATTTGGTATCGTGAGATGGGAAAAAGCTGTAATGCAAAATATTTCAATCTTATAAGGTAATTTTGGGAAAAATACATATAAATGGTGTGTCAAGACAATTGAAATAAGCACCGACATATAATATCTCCGACTTCTGAGGTCATTTTTGACACAAGATGTATAAATTTGGTATCGCGAGAAAGGAAAAAAGCTGAAATGCAAAATATTTCAATCTTATAAGGTCATTTTGGGAAAAATATGTATAAATGTTGTGTAGCGACAATTGAAATAAGCACCGACATATAATATCTCTCACTTCTGAGGTCATTTTTGTCAAAAAATGTATAAATTTAGTATCGGGAGAAACGAAAAAAGCTGAAATGAAAAATATTTCAATCTTATAAGGTAATTTTGGGAAAAATACATATAAATGTTGTGTCCCAACAATTGAAATAAGCACCGACATATAATTTCTCCCACTTCTGAGACAATTTTTGACAAAAGATGCATAAATTTGGTATCGCGAGAAAGGAAAAAAGCTGAAATGCAAAATATTTCAATCTTATAAGGTAATTTTGGGAAAAATACATATAAATGTTGTGTCGCGACAATTGAAATAAGCACCGACATATAATATCTCCAACTTTTGAGTACATTTTTGACAAAAGATGTATACATTTGGTATTGCAAGAAAGGAAAAAAGCTGAAATGCACAATAGTTCAATTTTATAAGGTAATTTTGGGAAAAATACATATAAATAACATGTCGCAACAATTGAAATAAGCACCGACATATAATATCTCCCACCTCTAAGATCATTTTTGACAAAAGATGCATAAATTTGGTATCGCGAGAAAGGAAAAAAGTTGAAATGCAAAATATTTCAATCTTATAATGTCATTTTTGGGAAAAATATGTAAAGATGTTGTGACGCGACAATTGAATTAAGCACTGACATATAAAAACTCCAACTTTTGAGTCCATTTTTGACAAAAGACGTATAAATTTGGTATTTCGAGAAAGGAAAAAAAAGCTAAAATGCAAAATATTTCAATCTTATAAAAATACATATAAATTTTGTGTCACGACAATTTAAATAAGGACCACCATATAACATCTCCCAATTTTGAGTACATTTTTGACAAAAGATGTATAAATTTGGTATCGCTAGAGGGGAAAAAAGATAAAATGCAAAATATTTCAATCTTATAAGGTAATTTTGGGAAAAAATACATACAAATGTTTTGTCGCGACAATTGAAATAAGCACTGACAAATAATATCTCCCAATTTTGAGGTCATTTTTGAAAATTGATGTATAAATTTGGTATTGCGAGACAGTTTTTTTTTAAATTACATATGAATTTAATGTTTCAAGCATGAACATAGGCCTCGATAAAATACCCTTTATGAAAGATTTATAAAGAATACAATGTGACGTAAGCATGGAATGTATGAATAAAACAAAAGAACGCTTCAATTTATAATGACATTTTGGTTTCAATTTGTTATAAAAAATAGATTAAAAAGAGAATTAAGTTGTCGAGTTTTCATACTTTTTGCTTAAAGTTAATTTCGTCATATTAATATCACGTTTTTTGAACTGACAAATCGCTAAGAGCAATCCAAAGCTGCCACGAAGTTCACTTCAAGTGCACTTTGCGATCACTCCCGCGATCGCATCTTCTTTTCAAGTGCACTTGAAAGTGGTCACAAGTTCACTCTAGGCTGTCCTGGAATCACTTTCAAGTGCACGCGAAGTGCACGCGAGGAACGCTTTTGGAGTGCACTTGGATGGAATGTTGCGATACAGCAATTCGGATAGGAAATAGAAATACGACATTCAAAAATCATTGTGTGGACTCCCATTAAACAAATAGTTTCACCAGGTAAGCAAGCGCCTCTGAAGACGTATAATCTAGCTGCAAACGTCTGTTTTCATTAGGGACAACGACACCTCATATCTTTCAATGATGTCATGCTATCATACAATTTTTAAAGGGACGAAAGTAACAAAGGCTTATATTGCATAGCGGCTTTTTGGACATCGTTTTTGCTGTATTGCAAATCAGTAACAAACCAACTGAAATGTACACTCCGCAGGCAGTAGAGGTAGGTATATTGTTGCTATGGAAGGAAAAGTTCAAATTGGGAAGTCTAAAGTCATTACTATTTTCAACGCTTAGATTTCAAACTCCAGTCTTGGCAAGGTATAAGTAAAGATCTAAATTCGAAGATGAAGTAGGCGTATCAGTGGTCTCTTTGATTTAAAACTCATTGGAATATACAAGTATCTAGTGTATACATTTCTTAAAAACCTTTTTTAGATAAAGTACATAATATCTTGTAGCGGAAGCTGAAAATAAAGGACTGTGATAAATATTTTTGGTTTACATGTTAGCCGTTGTACAAACGTATTCTCATACGAATAAAAAGGTCAGCTAACGTATCAATGCTATAATATTGTCCAATGATAGTGGCAGTCGCAAGTTGCAAGAAAACTTTTCCCTCCAAAATATGACGTAGGAGAATTATGACCTTTAAACTTGTTTAAGATCTCATAATTTTTTCTTGCAACCTAGCTGTACTCAATACGGAACCTAACTTACGGGCCGTATTGAAAGGTTGATTATCCCTAGATGGTGTATGGTGTAATCAAAGTCAAATAGCAAATATCCAAAACAGAGAATTAAATATGACCCTTAGAAATAAAAGCGATACAGGCTGAAATAAGCCTCCGGTTTATGTTTGCTTCCTTGTTTTTTATATTGGTTTGAATATTTTCCTTTTTTGATTTCTTTGTTTGCTTGATTTTCTTATTCTTTGTTTGTTTTTTTTTTCTTTTTCTTTTTTTTTTCTGTGGAACTGGCTTGCCATTGTATGTTGTACAAATGATATTCAAAATCATAAGCAGGGGCAAATCGAATATTGCAGAATGGATACGGTGGATGATCCTGTTTGAAAACCACAGTCCTCATCATTATTATAAATATTTGTAGGCAAATTTGTTGTTGTCTTATTCCAGATTGAAGTCTACATGGTTTAGTTTAAAGCATTTTTCTAAAAAGTGTCCTAAATATCATTTTTGGATAATTCAAATAAAAAAAACAGACTCAATAGAGTGTTATTCATACTCAATATAATCAATTGACAATACTAAAAAATTAATTAAAGCGCAAATTATGCCTAAAGCACCAGTAAAGAATAGTTTTACTTCAGGGAGGTAACTGTATATGAATATTTAAGAATTTAAAGTATCATTATAATGAAAGTATAACAGACTAAGGTAGTGGGGAGAACTTTTTCCATTAGCATTTGTATCTGTTAGTATTAGTAAATAACCAAAGTGATACCAATTACAATTCAAAGTAGGTGCGTGTCTACAATGTCTCAGCAATTATGCTTGATTTCAGGGTTTGATTTTTGAAAAGCATTTTGCCAAAAAACAAAACAAAACAAAACAAACAAACAAACAAACAAACAAAACAAAAAACAAAAACAAAAAACAAAACAAAACAAAACAAAAACAAAAAACTGACAAATTGAGCCAATGAACCGATTAGAAACTGATCATGAGCTACACAGAGTGTATTTCTCACAACAAGTATCCAAAAGTGTAGGAAAAATTAGATACTAAGATGATGCCTTACACAAATCACTGCAAAGTTTTTCCTACGTAAATATGGGCTGCTAAAATTACACATTAAACAGTCTCATAAATATGATTATTAGATGATATTGTTTATATTTGGACAAAATGTGAATATTTATCCCCGCACTTTCGAATGAAAGTTCGGGGATATTGTCGTTGGCCTCGTCTGTCCGTCCGTCCGTTTGTCCATCGGTCCGTCACACATTCTTGCGACGCGAACTCCTCCTACAATTTTTGGATTTAGGGTTTTAATTTTGTTATAGAACGGTTGCATATATGCTGCAGATGCGCAATTAGCTTTCGGATTTTTGATATTGGTCTTGGTGCAAACAAGAGGCCCCAAGATGTCCATTTTGACACATATGGCATGGGACGCAAACTCCTCCTACATTTTGGATTTAGGGTTTTAATTTTGTTGTAGAATTGTTGCATATGGTCTGTAGATTGGCAATAAGGTTTCCAATTTTTGATATTTATCTTGATGCAAACAAGAGGCCCCAAGATGTCGATTTGACAAAGACCACCAAATGTGGATTGTGACACATATGGCATGCGACGCAAACTCATCCTACATTTTTCGATTTATTGATTTAACTTTTTTTTTCTTTTTCTTTTTTTTGCAGAATTGTTGCATATAGTCTTTAGATGCGCAATAAGCTTTCAGAATTTTGATTCTGGTTCCAACTTTGGTAAATTTCCTGAAAATGTCAAAGACTGATATTTTTGGACATTTTGGTATATAATCTTATATTTTGGCAAGTATTTGGAAAAAAAAATTCTGAAATCTTAGAATTGAAAATACGATTCCAATTTTGGTAAATATCCTGAAAGTATCAAAGACCACTTATTTTTTGGAATTCTACCTAGCAACCATATTTTTAGCATTTGTTATTATTAGGTTAATCATTTTCACCAATTGGATTTCAAAAATATTTGATTCCAATTTTGGTAAATTTCCTGAAAGTGTCAAAGACCACTTATTTTTTGGAATTCTACCTAGCAACAATACTGTAAGGATTTGTTTCAATTAGGGCAATCATTTTCAACAATTGAATTTCAAAAATATTTGATTCCAATTTTGGTAAATTTCCTGAAAGTGTCAAGGACCACTTATTTTTTGACAAAGACCACCAAACAAAAAATACGAAATTTGAATAAAAATGAGAGAAATATAAGCGATAAACAGAAAAAAACGATTCTGATTGGTTTTATCAAACCCTGAATACCGTTTTCCGTTTCTGATTGGACGAACGTTAAATATCAAATAGCAATTTCCGTTTCTTGTTTCTCATTGGCTAAAACTATGAATAGCGTTTTCGCTTTAAACTCGAATTAACGATACCGATCGGAAACTATGGGTTTCCGTCGCAAACCCCTAGTTTCCGTTCAGTTTCAATGGTTTTCGTCGAAAACTATGTATACCGATCGGAAACCCATAGTTATTGTGCGGTATACCTAGTATTTCGCACGAAAAACCCTAGTTTCCGTTCGAAATACTAGGTATACCGCATTTTTGTTACTATCGCGTGCCATAGTTAGGATTTGTTTCCATTAGGGCAATCATTTTCACCAATTGGATTTCAAAAATATTTGATTCCAATTTTGGTAAATTTCCTGAAAGTGTCAAAGACCACTTGTTTTTTGGAATTCTACCTAGTAACTATACTGTGAGGATTTGTTTCCATTAGGGCAATCATTTTCACCAATTGAATTTCAAAAATATTTGATTCCAATTTTGGTAAATTTCCTGAAAGTGTCAAAGACCACTTATTTTTTGGAATTCTACCTAGCAACAATACGGTTACGATTTGTTTCCATTAGGGCAATCATTTTCACCAATTGAATTTCAAAAATATTTGATTCCAATTTTGGTAAATTTCCTTAGAGTATCAAAGACCACATATTTTTTGGAATTCTACCTAGCAACCAAACTGTTAGGATTTCTTTCCATTAGGGAAATCACCAAATGTATTTCAAAAATATTTGATTCCAATTTTGGTAAATTTCCTGAAAGTATCAAAGACCACATATATTTTTGAATTCTACCTAGCAACCAAGCTATTAGCATTTGTTTTGATAAGGTCAATCATTTTCACCAATTGGATTTCCAAAATAATTGATTCCAATTTTGGTAAATTTCCTGAAAGTGTCAAAGACCACTTATTTTGTTTGAATTCTACCTAGCAACAATACTATAAGGATTTGTTTCAATTAGGGCAATCATTTTCAACAATTGAATTTCAAAAATATTTGATTCCAAATTTGGTAAATTTCCTGAAAGTGTCAAGGACCACTTATTTTTTGACAAAGACCACCAAATAAAAGATACGAAATTTGAATAAAAATGAGAGAAATATAAGCGATAAACAGAAAAAAACGATTCGGATTGGTTTGATTAAACCCTGAATACCGTTTTCCGTTTCTGATTGGACGAACGTTAAATATCAAATAGCAATTTCCGTTTCTTGTCTCTCATTGGCTAAAACTATGAATAGCGTTTTCGCTTTAAACTCGAATTAACGATACCGATCGGAAACTATGGGTTTCCGTCGCAAACCCCTAGTTTCCGTTCAATTTCAATCAAAAACTGGGATTTTCGTCGAAAACTATGTATACCGATCGGAAACCCATAGTTATTGTGCGGTATACCTAGTGTTTCGCACGAAAAACCCTAGTTTCCGTTCGAAATACTAGGTATACCGCATTTTTGTTACTATCGCGTGCCATAGTTAGGATTTGTTTCCATTAGGGCAATCATTTTCACCAATTGGATTTCAAAAATATTTGATTCCAATTTTGGTAAATTTTCTGAAAGTGTCAAAGACCACTTATTTTTTGGAATTCTACCTAGTAACTATACTGTGAGGATTTGTTTCCATTAGGGCAATCATTCTCGCAAATTAAATTTCAAAAATATTTTATTCCAATTTTGGTAAATTTCCTGAAAGTGTCAAAGACCACTTATTTTTTGGAATTCTACCTAGCAACAATACGGTTAGGATTTGTTTCCATTAGGGCAATCATTTTCACCAATTGAATTTCAAAAATATTTGATTCCAATTTTTGTAAATTTCCTGAAAGTATCAAAGACCACATATTTTTTGGAATTCTACCTAGCAACCAAACTGTTAGGATTTGTTTTCATTAGGGAAATCACCAATTGAATTTCAAAAATATTTGATTCCAATTTTGGTAAATTTCCTGAAAGTATCAAAGACCACATATATTTTGGAATTCTACCTAGCAACCAAGCTATTAGCATTTGTTTTGATAAGGTCAATCATTTTCACCAATTGGATTTCCGAAATAATTGATTCCAAATTTGGTAAATTTCCTGAAATTGTCAAAGACCACTAATTTTTGGAATTCTACATTGAAGCAATAGTTTAAAAAAATGTTAGAATAAGAAGAAACATTTCACCAATTTGATTTTTAAAATATATGATTCCAAGTTTGAAAAAAAATTCCTGGAGGTCTTAAAGACTACTTATTTTTTTTGGAATTCTGCCTAACAACCATATATTCTTTAATTCCTTATGATAAAAATATTGACTGTCAATAGTTTAATTTCAAAAATGTTAAGAAAAATTATACCAAGGGTTTATAGCTGTTTTCTGTGTCAAACAGGGGGTGCGGGAATCACTGTCGTTTCCGACAGTTATTACTCTAGTTATATTTTACCTCTACCCATATCAATAAAAAAATGTCTGTGCGACAAACTGTACAGATATTAGGTAACTGGGTTTAAAAAAGATAAAACTTTGGAAGGATATGACACAAAGTCTCTACAAATACATTGTAAAACCAAGCAATGGAACAACACTTTCATTGTTGTTCTTCATTTTGAAGTCTCTATGAGGCCTTAAATAATGAGCTCTGTTCATACCTCATAGTAAGTTCAAGACTGCCCCTAGCAATGGTTTGAGTGGAATTCATTGCTTTTTGTCGAACAACGCTACATTCATGCTCTTCATTACCCGTGGATGCGGGGTCGTGAACAAACATAAAATCAACTGGCAAAGTGTTCTTACAAACAATGTACATACCAAACATGTTTCACTCTTTAGAAAAAAAAGTTTAGCTACATATTGTAGACTATAATTTGATTGCCTGTGTCATATATATCTTTACATTACACTTCTTAATGCTCAAAGATATATATTTACCACTTTATAAGTTTATTATTGCCGGTTACATTTCATCTAAATTTATTTTTTGATATAGATAATTATTTATTAGGTTACAGTTCGTAACTTTACAAGAATCAATTACAAATTTCATATCAATAAATACGAGTTTTGCTTTTATAACACCTATTTTAATGATTGAAATTCAGTTGTGTTATGTTATGTAAATTAGCAATATCGCTTCCTTGTTATGGTCCTTTCATATAATCTACATGGTAAAACAATATCATGTAAAATAATGTTAAATAATAATTTCTTGCCATATAAAATTTAAAACCGATGTTACCACAGTATCTGAAGCGTAAAATCTGATTTAGCACCTCAATCACAATAGTTTACTTATGTTTACTAATGGCTTCTTCAAATTAAAAAGGCACCCTGGTGGCAGTTTTTAGGTTCATAAAGATAACAGATCTTTATGTAAAATCAGGTATGTCTTTTTGTAACAAATATGTCCTAGATTGTTTATGTTCAAATTTATTTAAAAAAACTAAATCAAAATTTATTCGCAGATAAACATATACATGTATATACGTGTGATCAATTTTTTTCTTGAGTCAGATACATGTACAACATGTATATATTTTCTTTACTTTACATTTTTTTTTATTCCTGTTTCAATTTGTGTACTTTATCTTGTAAATAATTCTTTTAAATGGTCATATTCTTATAAGAATATTGGATGTTCATGAAAATATAAAAAAAAAAAAAAAATTTAAAATGGTATTTCTTGTGGTTGGATTCGTGATCAGTGGCTTAAGATCTTTCTATAGATGATAAGCATCATTTTCATTAATTGATTGGAATTTTAGCAAAGTAGGGTCGAAATCAAAAATAAGTAACATACCTAGACGCATTGCAAAGTGTCGAGATTAATTTCGACACTTTGCACAGCGTCTTAGTGTGTCACAGCATATATAATACACAAAAAAAATTAAGGGGAAACGTAATACATATGAGGTTCTACAAAAATGAAAAAAGTCACAGTATAAAGCAAATTAAGAAGAGAAAAGATAACAGATAACACCTAGAATGACTAAAGATTTCTATCACAAAACATGATGAGCCAAATAAAAGACAAAAGATAACGTGAACATGGTAAGAACTCAAGCAGGGAATAGGCACTAACAAAAATGGACGGTACGGTCTTTTTTTGGCACCCGAACTTCCCCTTTCATTACCCCGTGTCCCTATAGTAGAAAAACAAAGTAATAAATGTCCCCAAACAGGTAGATTACTTACTACAAGACTTAAAAAAAATTACACAGAAACTAATGTGACATTAGAAATACATATATGAAGGGCATAAAATGATAAAGAAATGTTTGGAGGTAACAAGCCAATGTCTTAGTACGTTATAACACGATATGTGGTAGGGTTGGCAATGTAAAGTCATAATGCAAGAGAGAATTAAAATGTAATGAAACAGTTTACAAATTTAAGTAAAGGCAAAAATGCAATGACTTGGTATATAACGTGAAACAATCAGCTATTATAAGATACAGTATATTGGTAACCTGATGGGAAAATAAACTCAATTATATACATGAATTTTTGTTCACTTACAACATTAAATCATCTCTATTTTACTGAGAAATCATAATAAACAAACCGTAAAATTATCACCACAGCATTAAATAAACGAAAGCTCTTATGTAATTGAAATATACACTAACAATTTAAAAGACTTGAATGAAAAGGATATCGCTGCTAAAACTGATACCTCTTACTATAATATGACAACAAATAAACTGTCAAAAATGATTAATGATATGTTTGAATCTGCATATAAGACATTTATGCTTTACGGGTACGAAAAGAAAGATGTAGTTGAAAAAGTGTTTCTTTTGAAGGTGCAGGAAAAATTTTACATGAAACTCATTATGCCTTTTTTACTTTCACCTCCCGAAGTGATTGAGGGGGCTA